>JAATLQ010020777.1:1502-71404 GCA_013421005.1 Heliconius erato x Heliconius himera | reverse complement strand
GAGTATCTTTCACAAGCCTCAATTGATATCATAAATAACAACAGTGACAACCTTATCTCATTAAAATTTGGGCCGCTGACATATGTGTTCTCTCAAGAACCACAGGACAATCTTTTCCGTCCGCGCCGATACGTAATTGATGCTCCGAAATTACGACGGCTGACTATACATTGCCGAGGATTGGCGATATTTCCTCTTTTGCTTTTGAAGCCACTTCAGTTACATCAACTAACACATTTAGATCTCTCTGAATATCAAGCAAACACAACTTGGGCACTACATGAGTTGAAAAACCTAAAATCATTGATACTCCACAGTGTTTTGTGGTCAAAAGAGATAATTGACTGGATTTCAACTTTGCATACTTTGAGACACCTTGATATCTCACAATCAAATGAGAGACAAGGAAAATACTTCAATCCCAATGAGGTCCTAGCAAAGCTTGTGACAAATTTGCCATTACTAGAATCACTAGACATATCTGGCACAAACCTGGCAGGGACAGGTTCGGCAGTGCCAGCATTGACTAGTGGGCCCTCTGATGGAACTGAGGTACATGTCAGATGTGATATACCAGGCTTGGTGAGCCGTGTTAACAGACCACTTGAGTTCCTTGGCCTATATGGTACTCACCATGGAGCTTGCACCCGACATGATATTCCTGCTAAAGTTGTAAGTATACATGTCTTGTTAATTGTTTTTAAACTTCACACTGCACTGCCTAAGTTGCTATATGCCTGCATATAGCAACTTAGGCAGAGTGGACCTAATTTTAATACATTCCATTGGATTTAAATGGTAATTCAATATTACATTTTGTACCAGAGCGGGGATATTAAAATAAATCATTTCTAGAAATAAATATTGAATCCACAAACATTAACTTTACATTTAGAAGCTGGGCCATATTGGCTTCTTATATATCTCATTATGATTACAAATACAAATATAATAGTCTAGGATATTTCTAAAGAGTTTAAAGTATTTAAACTTGCATTTATATTATAAATAGATAACTGGTGATGCAAATGAAGAGCAAATTCTGACTGCTGGTGTGGCGTACATGGAGCGTCCTGCAATGCTCACTCGGGTCTTGAATGATCTGTATTATATGTTCCGTAGCACTGAAAGATATAACTCATATGTAGGCCGAGCTCTCAGAGTTGTTTTGGATGCAATGGAACAACATGTATCTGAGAAGAATATTCAGATATCTGGCAGGTAGGCTTTAAAAATGTATTATGATCTTTTATTGCACTTGAACCAATTTGCCAACAAAGGTGGGTTTATTTTTAAAACAAAACTCTTCCAGTCCCCAGTGGAGGTTCATAAGTGCAAAGCCTACTTTTTTGAAAGTACAGTGCAATTATATATAAAAATATAATACAAAATTGTGATATCACAAATATAAATCAGTTTCCCATCTGGTGTATCCCAGATATAGCAGGCAGAAGGAACCTAGTGTTAAGCCTCTCTGTTCCCCACTTTCTGCTGTTTTTTTTCAACTCAACGCTGGACTTGCCTTAGTGCCAGAGTGAAAAAATGAAAATACTAATAAATAATAATTCATTTCCCCAAATGTGGATAGAACCCACAATATATATTTAATGATTATGAAGAAATATAGAAAAAATGTTATGCTCCTGTCTGCAGCTAAGTTAATTTTCTCATTAGTGAGTAGATGCTTAACAGAAATATTTTAGCATATTACACTTGTATTAGAGTTGTATAAGTAACAACAAATACATTTTTTTTATTTATCTTATTCTAAGATATTCTAAAATTCACTTGCATGCTTCTTAGTATTTACTTCTATTTTTTCTTAACTTCACTCTTTAACCCATGTTTTGTTAGGATAGGTAAATGAAACACATAATATTAACACACTGTGTCTAAATTCACTCACGCTGCACTTTGCTTTCTTATCATAAGGAAGGAGGACAAGAAAATAATAATTCATTCCCTGAGCGAGAATCGAACCTACAACCGTGGTTTACAGACACACGTTGTGCACCTGCGCTACGACGGTCTCTACAAATTTTAAATAGTTTTTTTATTAACCTAATCCCTTTTTTACAGTGCTACATTATTCTATATAGTAAAAGATAAAGAAAAACCGCGCATTGGTATCACGTTGAAGCGTAGAATTATCACGGCCCTACTCGACGGGATGGAGGCCCACCTCGGAGATGATACTATGATGAGAAACGGCTGCCTCACACTGTGCCAGTTCAAAATACCCACGGATGTCGTAAGTATATAGATTTTTGTAGCTTCTTTTAATTTGTTCACCTGTTTAAGACGATTTTTTAACCGACTTCTGTAAGAAAAGGAGGTTATCAATTGTACTGAATCTTTTTTTAAGTTGAAAGGTCAGTAATTTTGATATTTTATAGCTATTATAACCATATGTTCTAGGCTATACAGTCTTTATATAGCAGCAGCAAAAAAACTTATTAATATTTATAAGTATTTTTTTATTTGTTTTGGATTTGATGCAATATTATGTGTTGCCCTATACAAAAGAAAAGAATTATTACAATTATACTCTGATGTGTATTTAAATACTGTTGTATATTTATTGGTTTATATATATTATTCTTTCTTTTACACATTATTATGATAAGTACTGCAGTAATGCAGTTGGAATGATTTGATTATATGAATTAAATCCAAATATTTATAACAAACGTACCGACCAACGATTAAGCAAGGCGAGGCGTTAAGTTCTGCCATCCACACTCCAATGTCCTTACTACACGAAAAACGGAGACAGGTACTATTCAAAACACAAGAGCGAAAATATACATATATACGAGTATATCACAAAATAATTTTAACTAGAAGTAGACATTTTTTAATTCTATAAGTTAAAATAAATAAGTTATTTTTAGTTATCATCAATTAGAGCTGTCGCCGCCGGGATTCGAAGTTATCGTCTGTATCATATCCAAATAAAGCTGACTTGTTCACGAGACTTTAATCATTTTTGTATAATTGTGTCAGTGGTGTCAGTCCGACGGGGAAACGCGACTTACATATAATTCTATTATGATGAATCGCTCGAGAACTCGAGTCATAAGTGATGGTTATTATCTTATAATAACAGCAAGATCGAACTTTATTAAATTCTTTATTTAATATCGATTTATTCAATTAATAATTCTTGTATTGTATTCAACAAAATTGCATAGCTAAATTATTTTATATTTATTCAATTAATAATTCTTGTATTGTATTAAACAAAATTGCATAGCTAAATTATTATATAATATGAAGCTACATATGGGTAAATAAAAATCGATCGAGATCCCATTGCTTAAATCTGTAGGGATCAGTTTTTCTAATGAAATTTATATTTAAAAATGATACATGATAGTAGAATAGATTACACTAGGGTTGCCTAAAAAAATGTTCTTCTTCGAAAATAATTTTATTGCATTTGGTCTGCTTTATATGCTGCCGCAAAACGCTTATTTATAGTAAAAAGTAGACAACTATTGATGTTTGCCGACTCCTGGTCATAAGCCGTAAATAGCGCTAATCAGTCGGCAGTACTGTCGGAATTTCTTTGACTTTATTTTTGCTAAATCAGTTTTGTTTATTATAATTCTATGATATATATATCTTTCCTATGCAAATTTTTAGAAGTTGCGTGAGAAAAAAAGATTGCAGCAACCGTTATCAAAGCAAACGAGCAGAGGACGAAGAGAGAGAGAGTTTATTGATATGTAATTTTCCATATTTTCTTAATTAATACATAAAATATCCGCAATAATTTTCACCCTTCATTATATTAAGGAAACATGATGTAATTAATACCTTATAATAGATTAATATTTGTAAACATTTATTTAATTATATAATTTAGTCGTTTTAAAATGATAATTTAAATCAAAGACTCAATATCATGGATTCATTATTTCACTTGAAAAATAAGGATGATTTCATGTTTAAATAGTTTTATGTATGTACTTAATATGAATAAAATCATCATTTAACAGGTGAACAGTTTTACTTTCAAATGATGTGCGATTCACATAAAAAACATATGAGTACAATTTTCTTCAAAAACTAGTTACAAAAAACATGAATTAAAGGTTTCTTTTAGGCAACTCTAGTGTAATCTATTCTACTGTCATGTGTCATTCTTAAATATAAGTTTCATTGGAAAAACTGATCTCTACAGATTTAAGCGATGGGATCTTAGGCCATATCGTGTTAATTGATTTTTGCGAACATTATGCCGCGTATTCGACGACATATGTACTTGCCAATCGTAACCAGAGTTGTAACTTTAATTCAAGAAGGCCATACACAGCGTTCTGTAGCTCTATAGCTCGTCTATTCACGAAGAGCGGCCCAAAATGTTAGCTTGACTGCGCGAAGTGAGCATTTTATCACCGCTCACTGCATATAAATTCGCTTGCGGCAAGCATTAGTGACCAAACAATTAGGAACCGGTTGCACGAAGACCAGCAGTTCTCCGGAAGACGTATAGTGCAAATTCCACTAACATGTATGCAAGGCAACATCTTGACTGGGACATAAGTGACTGGAGCACAGTGTTGTTTACTGATGACAGTAAGGTGACTTTTTTGGTGTTAATAGGCGCATTAGATAGGGGGGTCCCACTGTGATGGTTTGGGGAGGTATCAGACTATCGGGTAAAACTGAGGTAGTAATCCTAAACGGAGGCAATGTAAACAATTTGTGTGAGTGTGTGTGTGCCTTTTACTCATAATTGGTGCAAGAGCCACCAGAGCAGCTCTAGAGAAGACTGATATTGGGGTGCTACCATGGCCCACGAACAGTGAGAGAACCTCAATCCGATGGAACACATGTGGGATTTTTACCATTTTTAAAGTGTTATTCCACTCTTACTAAACTTTACTGTTTACAGGGTCTACAAAAACGAAATCTTAAGGTTTTAATAATTTTTACAATAGAAATCTTAAGTGCTTTTCAAACATACATTGTATATTAACACACATAATTTAGTGTATAAAGTAAATAATTCAGTAGTTTAGGCGGGCGAAGCCGCAGGCGGATCGCTAGTAAAGTAATATAATTATTGTAATGTGATAGTTGATTCGTCAAATAGGTGTAAATTAAACTTAAGAAGTGCGGTTAAATCGTAGCGCATGGCGACAATTTGAGGTCGGAGCGGTTACCGCGATATCAGAATCAAATCTGCGGTGATTAAATTATATTTCAATTTAGAAACTGTCATAGTTAGTTGACATGGATTTATTATTTTTTTTAGATTCACGCCGTATCCAGGTTGGGTACTTACAATACGGGATAGGGAACCTAATGTTAAGACACTGTGTTTCTTTTTTTCCGTCCAAAATTTTGAAATATTGCTGTTGAATGCCGGAGCTTAACGCTGCCCGTTGTCTTGTTTCTAGAGCTGGCAAATGAAAATAATTTAATCCCCCCCGATTGCAAATCGAACTCACAACCGTCGCGTTTTCAGTCAATCTTGTTTCAAGTCAAAAGAAATGATCTTTTTACGTATTCTATATATTCTTTGCACTCAAACTCAAAAGCGACCTAATATACGCAATAATTATAGTAAATGTGATCAAAAGGGGCTCTAAATGGTTTCCCATCAGGGCTTGATGTAGACAGCAATGACAATGGAATGACAATCAATCTTGTCCATTGCGCCCCGGCGGCCGTCGCTGATCATCATATCAAAAATAATTTACTAAATTGACTTCGTAGCTTCACGCTTTTCCCGCACACAGCAGGGTAGGCAGAGAGGTCAGCCGATTTCTGAAGTTTGAGCGTTTTGAGTGGCGGGACTAAACGCCGAGCTTTGCCTCAACAGCAGAGTGAAGATATGAATTTTTTTTTTCATATCTTCGCTCTAGTGGGAATTGATCCCACAACGTTTGCGTGGGTTTACGGTTATGCCTGGCCATATACTCGTATTTTAATTGAATCCGTCGAAACATAAAAAAGAAAAAAGTCAGCTTTACGCTGTTATCTCGCACACAGCATGGTAGGCAGAGGGAACCTAGTGTTAAGACACTCCGTTCCCCACTTTCTATTGAATTCTGGAGGCATTGCGTGTTGAGTGGCACACTCGACACCAGAGCGAACAAATGGAAATATAAATTTTAGTAAATAATTCATCTCCTCGAGTGGGGATCGAACCCACAACCAGCCGGTTTTACAATTACACTTCATGCCGCTGCGCCACGACTGGCCTCAACATAAAATATTTTATTATTATCTGATGGAATATCAATTACTAAATGTAATTAATACACAACAATTGGTGTCCGTACGTGCAAATAAGATTAACAGAATTTTAATTTATACGGAAAAGGGTATTAATATTAATTAATGCGTTTCAGTTGATTATTTCAATAGTTTATATCAATTATATACGAAGTTTATTGTGGTTGTGAATTTCGAGTTTGTGCTTTTTTAGGGTTCCGAATCTCAAAAGAAAAAAAGCCCGTCCGTCCTTTGAGATCGCGTAGAGATATTAGGCTGATATTAATAGCAAATATCATCAGTTCTACGGTTCTTTAGGAGCACTGAAAAAATAAGCTTTTGCTAAGTGAACTCAATCAAAAAACACAAGCGTCATCGTTTTTGCGTTTTGCATTTATTATTAAGCTTACAAATATAAGAATTGGCCCGAAATCAAAACTTACAATACAAACAAAGGAAAGAAACTAACAAAATTTATAGATATATCACAGGAAAAAAATAATTTTATATTTATATTTGTAGTTCATTTCACACAAAATAAGTCTATATGCCCGCAAACTTGAATTTGTCACCTACAATCATCAAATATACTCAGGTTTCATTGGACAGTGTTTTTATTTTATTAATACCATACTAAAACTGAGCTAGGTGGGTGCGCTTTTTAACAAAATTATCGAAGCTTTCGGACGAAACCGCGGCTGTAGTACGTGCCCTGGCCAGCGAGATGGATAAAAGCGATTAGTCGCGGAACGTGGAACCGCCACCGGGGCCCACGACGCGGATTTAATAAAACCAAAATCCATTTTCCAATTAAGTGAATATTGAAAATGATATTTTGAATGGTAGTATTTTAGTTTATTTCGAAGCAGATATAGGATATCTAAAGTATGGGTCGATTGTTGTTACACCCGTGCTGCTATCTAGAGATATTTTCCGGGGGTGGCCTTGGTTTAAGTTTTGAATTGATATTTTTGTATAAAAGTTATTGGAACATTTTTACACAGGAAAATTTGTCGTTGTTGGTAAAATTGTGTGGTGAGAACATCATTTAAAAAAAACAGCTCCCCTCAGCTCCTCCTATTCCTACCCTCATGGTGTTAGTTTTTTTGCAATATATTTGGTGAATATAAGTGTAATTTTTGATAACAAAATATAAAGAAAAAACAACGCCTATGCTATTAAAAAGAAACGGAAATGTGTATATAACATTCTTGCCTTGACGAATATTTTTTTAATCAATGTCAAAATTGAAATATAATTATATATAATTATATAACTTAATTAATTTATTGAAAACCAATAATTTTAATAATAATTAGAGAAATATGGATAGAAGTAGGAAAATATTTATTTATTACAAAACTACAACTGCCTATTAAATAGGCTGCTAATAGCTGTGTGTGTAATATTTTTTTTGTAAATACATATGTTCATAGAAAGTTATTACGTACATATTATCTTTATATGGACATTCCAACAAGATTTTTCAATGACTTCCTTTCCTTTATTTTAAGGCATTAGAGAAATCGTACATAATATTGTCAATAGTTAGGTATATCTATTTATAATGATTTTTTATTTCCAGTTGTTCGAATATGAGCGGGTCGTACAGATTCTATTAAACGGTGTGGCTGATGTGAACCAGGAGGGCTTCGTGCAGCGCATCGCCATCTATCTCCTGAACTCCCTGGCGTGCCAGGTGGACGGCAAACAGAAGAGATTCCTGGGCAACAATGGCGCCATTGGGGTAAGTTTTTTTTTTTCAATAACTTTAAGTGTCTTGGCTAGAAAAAAAAAAGATATATTTATAAACCATTCGGAACTCTTATGTTAATTTTAGGAAAAAATGCTAAATGAAGCTATGCAGGGGCGCTTAAATGTAAGGATTGCGAGTTCGATTCCCACTCGATGAATTGCAATATTTAATAATTTCATTTCCATGAGTTCCGCTGCTAAACACGGAATGCCTTCAGGTGTCTTAATGGAAATGGAATGTCTGAGTAGTTCCCAGGTTCCCTCTGCCTACACTGCTATGAGCGGGATTACGCTGCACGCTTCTGCACGCTTTTACGCTATGTAAAGCTGAAAAAAATATTAATGCTAAATTCTATTGTAATATGGTGGAACTTAACGCTGCAATTTGTGTATTGAGTAATTTAGATAAATAAAAATATTTATAAAATTACCCAAGTGGAGTCAAACCTATAAACATTGCGTGCTAGGTCGCTTTCCATTTATAAACCGACGACGGCGTTATTATTTTTCAAATAATGAAATGACATTTCCATACCGTAACCACCATATGGTTATTTATTCATTATAATTATAACGTAAACAGACCCTAGGGGTGGCCACGTAGTAAATATTTTATATACAAACGGACGTATAGACGTATTTGTTATACAGTATTCGATTCTTTACGGCAAGGATGTCGTTTGATGGCAGCGAATTGAATGAACGTGCAAAAGGCAATGCGAAGAAATATATATTTATTTAGATAGTGATGGCCGTTATTGCCGATTTTGATTTATTAACCTGTGTTCATTTTGGTTTGTGTGTGTTCAAAATATTTTTAAAGGCGTTATATGTATAAAGCGAGTGACTAAACTGAAGGAGACATGAATTATTATTATTTTCATTTGCTCGCTCTGGAACTAGCCAAAACGGCGCTCAGCCCCGGCACTCAATGCCTCGAAAATTCGGCGTAAAGTGAGGAATGGAGTGTTTTAACACTAAATGTCCTACGTATCCACTAAGTCTTGTCCTACATATGATAAGAATATTGGGTAGTTTGAAAACATATATGTTAGTAGTAGTATGATAGCTTAGAAAAGGCAAGTACAATTTACTTTTTTAAAATATTTTTAAGTGAAAAGTACCCGGTGAATTATATTTAAGGTAATGTAAATTATAACTTTTTTTTTCTAAAATATATTTCTTCTAAACGACCCTTTATATACTTAATGCACTGCGATTGCCATTTTATGTATTTTAGATTTTCTCCCGAACACAGCTTACGGGTTGAATCTTTAACCGACTTCAATAAAAGGAGGCGGTTTTCAATTCAACTATATTTTTTTACAATTTCTATATTTATTTATTTTATTCTAGTTTAGAACTTTTGATGCTTGTTCAGAGAATTTTTGAAGCATTGCGTATTGACTGACGGACCTCAACGCCGCGCTTTGCCTCTACACCAGGGCGAAGAAATGAAAATATTAAATATTTCATTTCCTCAAGCCAGAATCGAACCCACAACCCGTCGGATTTACAGCCACACGCTGGTGCCCTCCCTGCGCCACGACAGGCGTCTACAATTGTAATTTGTCATATTTTAACATGTTACTCCAGTTTTATATAGCACTTGGGCTGTCCGCGGTGCTAGAACTAGTTCTCGTGGTATTGTGATCAAATACGTCGACCAACTGGTTTGGGTAGTATTATTGACATTTATTATTTAATAAGCTATGCCTATTCGTACTAATAATATGCTTTATTTTCGTTGCCAGCGAATTTATATATTTTTTATTACAAACAATATTCATCTTCAAATTGAATGTTGCTGCAATGGCGATGTTTTTTGTGTTATAGCTTCTTGCTGTATCTCGCTCGTAGGTAGAGAGAACCTTAATTGGGGAAGTTATAAGAAACTCCGTTCCCCACGGATTGCCCTATATTTGGGACAGAGAGCGAGACATGGAGTAGCGGAACTCAACGCCGCTTGTTTTGTTTTTATTTAAGCGAGAAAAGGAAAATAATTATGGAACCCGCAACCATCGCGTTCCCAGACATGCTTGCTCCTGAGGAGTTATTTGTTTTATAACTTCCTCATGTGATCGCAAAAAGTTGCTGTCCAGTAAAGATGACATAGTTTATAAAGTCCTGATATAACCTGGCTTACCTTCTATAATCACTTTATACTGCCTAGATTTAATGTTTATCTCTGGACTCGATTATACGGCCTTATCCTGTGGTTTTACTATTTTTTTTTATTTCTTGTGACTTAGAAATTGATTTTAAATATTCAATTAAGAGACTAGTATTATAATACACGGAGAAGCGGAGTGTCTTAACACTAGGTTCCCAGGTATCCTCCATCTATCTTGGTACCTGTGGGATATAGCTTGAAGCTAAAAAAAATCAAGCCATCCGGGGCTGCCGTGAGTGGTCAAGCACTATATGACTATAAACGTGGTGGTAGTAGGTTCGATATAAAAGGAATGATCTATTACATTTATTTATTCAATTATTTCAATTTCTCCGTTTTTGTGTGGTAATGCGTGGGGTTGAATGTCATCACTCACCTTGTAATGTTTAAATCAGGCGTATAACAAAGAAGCGAGTGTCTTGACCACAGATTTGTTCTGCCTGTCATAAATGGAGAACAGGCTTAAAAACGACTTTGAGCTATTGCGGTATTGCTGATCTTAGACTTTAAATAAACCTAAGAAATGATTTTAGTACAGCAATTAAATTTAGATAATAAATTAATTGAAATCTTATATTAAGAAAAAACTATTTATAAATAAAAATCAAAGAATACTACAAAAATAAGGGCACCTCAATATAATAGCAATACACATACGTACAAACCGTCTTTTTCGTCCGTGGTTCCGTCCGTCGTTCTGGGTTCAAATCCCACTAACGATCATAACTATAACCTATTTAATCATTTATTTGAACAAAATATGGCTTTTGGTATATTTATCTAGCGCACAACGCCACTAAAATAGATAGAAATTAGAAAACGCTTCGTATGAATTGGGATAAGTGTATATTTTATAGTTTTCGAGAATATATATATAGTATAATTTATAGTTTTCGAGACATTACGTGTTGAGCGGTGGAACTCAACGCCGCGCTTTGCTTTGTTCTTCAGGGACAATGAAAATATTATACATTTGTATGTGTAATATCAGATCTCAGCAAAGAGTGTGGAACGGAAATGTATTAATTGGAACGAAGTGCCCTAACACTAACTTCCCAGGTTCCCTTGCCTACCTCGCTATGAACTGGATACAATGTGAAATTAAAAAATATATATTTTTAATAATATTTTAAAACGTTACCAACCCATCTGTTGCATAAATATTATTATGAAACTATTACACAATTATCTTATGAAGTCGCTTGTTGCCGGCACTATACCTGTAATTAAAGATATTAGCCAATATCTATGTTGCGGAAAACGTTTACAAATATATAGTAAGTACCATGTAAGTCTTAATTTCTTCACTAATTGTAATTAAATTATTCTTGAAACATGACTTAAATCACGTTGGAATTCTATAATCTAGGTATTGTTTTTATTTAGCAATAAAAAAACGATTTAAAAGTCTATCGAGGCTTCCGTGGCGCAGTGGGGCAGCGTCTGACTGTAAATACGAAGGCTGTAGGTTCGATCTCTGCTCGGCGGAGTGATTATGTTTAGTTTATTTTCATTGTTTCTGGTCGAATTTGAATAAAATTTGACGGAAAGTGGACAACGGAGTATCCAGGTTACCTCAGACTACCCTGCTATGCCTTAAACACGGCGAGGCTGCTTTTAAGAGTCCATAAGAAACTAAAAAGTAAATTAATATTTTCACACATACACATTTTATTTATTTAAATTTATATTTCCATTTCTTGGCTCTGGTGTCGAGGCAAAGCGCGGCGTTGAGTTCTGCCATTCAACACGCAATGCCTACAGAATTCTGTAGAAAGTGGGGAACGGAGTTTGTTAACACGAGGTTCCCTCTGCCTACCCTGATGTGTGCGGGATACAGCGTGAAGCTGAAATAAAAAATTAATTCCATACAAGATTATTCTTCACAGCTATCGAACAACGCCGATATTATGAAATAAATATTAATTGCTTTATAAATATAGTGCTTAGATGGATATTTATTATTTACACAAATGCAACCATTAACAAAAGTATCTGATAACAATGGATTTTAATATTCAATATATATGTTATACTCTGCATATAGCAAATTGGGCAAAGGGGACTTGAGGACCCAGTGTAAAGACATTCTGTTCTTCTCCTCCCCGCATTCCTCTGAATTATTGAGGCATTCGCGTTGAGTAGCGGAATTCAACGCCGCGCTTGGATTCGTTATCAGAGCAAGGAAATGAAAAAAATAAGTATTTCATTCCCCTGAGTGGGAATCGAACCCACAACAGTCGCGTTTACTCATGCTTGTATCGCTCTGCCAATATATGCTACATTGGGGCGAAGAGCCCAGTAACACTAAATTCTCCACGGCTATACGCGTGACAAAACGTGAAGCTGAAAAAAAAATATTTCATATCTGGTAGGTACCCAAAAATATTTAAATGTTTTACTAAAAAAACCACATTTAAAAAAGTAAATGGCAGAAGATAAATAAATTCTACATTTATTATAATGTAATTTTTTGCATATTTTAACACACGATTCTGTAACATCAGACTACTACTGAGTGGATAGTGACCTAATTTTATGTAGTTCATGAACTTTAGCTTCGTTTGCTATCATTGTAACGCAAAGTTAGTTTTATAATATTGAAATCAAAACGGCAATCGTATTTTAACCATTTTATATATTTGTTTTAGGATTTTTTTTCCACGTTCCCCACTTTATACCGATTTTTTATTAATATGCAATAAGTACAGAAGTTGAGGCCAGTCGTGGCGCAGCGGCACGAGGTGTGGCTGTAAAACCGACTGGTTGTGGGTTCAATCCCCACTCGAGGAGATGAAATATTTACTTAAATTTATATTTCCATTTCTTCGCTCTGGTATCGAGGTTAAGCGCGGCGTTAAGTTCTGCCACTCAACACGCAATGCCTCCAAAGTTCGGCAGAAAGTGGGGAACGGAGTGTCTAACACTCGGTTCCCTTTGCCTACCCTGCTGTATGCGGGATACAGCGTGAAGCTGAAAAAAAAATGTAATAAGTATATACCCCCAGTAGAAATCGTTCCCGCAACCGTCACGTTTACAGTCAAACTCCTCTCCCTTTATCTATACAATCTTGTAAAAGGGTGTATTCATTTTAATGATTTTTAATCGTATTGTGTGATTGAATAAATTCTTTTTAATTCATCGATCTGGCAAGACAAATTGCGGCGTTGAGTTCCGCCACTCGTGAATATCTTGAATACGAGCAGAAAGCGTCGAACGCACTGTCTTATCAACCTTTTTAAGCTTATGAAAAGTTTAATAAAATACATTTTCAATATAATTATAATTAAAGTTCTTGAAGAGTAACTAACTAGTAAAATATTGTTAACCTCTCAAATTTACTTTGGTTATACGCTTCAAAAGTGTATTATACACTTGACATTGTGGTAGTAATTATTTTCTGTATATTCTTTTGTTACCGTCACCTTTTTTCTTATCCTCTACATATCTTTCTTATCTCATACTATAGCACATAGCAACGTAGACAAAGTGAACTTGGAATCCCAGTGTCCAGTTCCCATTAAACCACTTCCGTTCCGCCAAATTCTGTGGGCATTGCGTGTTGAATGGCGGAACACATGAAACTTAAATGAAAATATTAAATCATTTATTTCCTCGAGTGGGAATCGAACCCGTCCCGTGCCCCATTTACAGTCGCTCGGTTATGCCCCTGCAGTGGTGCAGGGGACTCTATTTATATTTTTCATAACATTTTTTTTTTTATAATTTATTATTATTATGTTTCTCTATTAAAATTCTCTGGTTCAAAAGAACCCGATCCTTTGGAAGGCTTGCGTGGGGACAGGTCCTACACGTAGAGAATATACAAATATTTTATTGTGACGCATCAGCCGAAATCCATCTCTGGGTAACCACAAATTACAATTGCCCAGAGCCGGTTAATGCGGAACTATGGAAATGTGAAACTTGGACTATGGAGATTAATTTGGATAGACTTACTACTGAGCTATTGCATGAGATTAACGGAATCGAATAGTTGTCGGACGGTGTACAAAGCTGCACATTCCTTGAGTGCAACATCGGCGTATTCGGCTAAGGGTGTAAAGAGGTGTGCACCGATTTCACATTCTATTTCCATCCGTTTGATCACATAGCTCTTGCGCTCCACTCTGCTGGCCATTCAAGGCAAAGCAAGCCAGTGGTGAGGATTACAATTCCTCTCCGGGTGACTCAAGTTCATTGAGTCGTACTCCTCAACAGCTCGCCACAATCTGCACTGCGGACTTATTATTATTATTACTCCTATGTTCGGAATACAATATACATGTTTATTATTTATACTCATTACAAATTTGACTAAGAAATGCAGAAAAAAGTTTCTTTGCTTGTTTCTTTATTCGAATAGAACAACGTATTGTTGTAGTTCAATTATACTTATCCTAGTGATGAAAGGTTTCCATAGAATAAAGGGGCTTAGGGGGGGGGTATTGTAGGAGCATATGAGAAGTCTATATAAACTACATTAAAATATTTATAAGTTATATGAAATTATGGATCGATAATATTTCATAACATTTTTGTATAATTAACCTCTGAAATATGTAGTAATTAAAAAGAAAAATAGATTGTAAATACTGAAAGCTAAAATCAAACTTGCCTTTAGATAAGATACTTACTCTTCGGTATTTCTATATCACCACCAGTCACCAGTTATCAATAGCAGCACGCGCTCTTTCTATGGGACGGGATAAGTTTTAGGGCCTTCGAATTATAATAGCGTTTAAAGCAAGCCTTACTCTCTAAAACACCAAAAACCATAATCCAGTGGATTAAGACCAGGACTAGATGACGGCCAGACTTCAGCTCTGATAAAGTCCGGCAAGTAGTTGTTTTTATTTTACCACCCTATTCTTTCTAAAATTATTAGTTAAGAAAAGACCAGTGCATATCTTATATTCTAGCGACTAGCTAGTTCTAAGTCATCTTTAAAAATACGCTGCATGGTTCTGCGATTTTCAGGCAGTATTTCGAAGAAATCCTTCTTCGAAATCCTCTTACTGCTTTGATCACCTTTTCGGTATGAACACTACGTAAACGGTCAGAATTAATACTGTCACAAGCATAGAAGCTTGCTTTGTACCCATCAATAGAACAACAACATTTTACTAATACCAAGTTTATGGAAGATTTTAGAAATTGTATTTGGCTCCACACCTACTATATGTAATGCAATCACACCGATTCGTTTCTCTTTATTATGTTGGCGTGATAATAAGAAAACACATGAAATCACGCACAATCGTATAAAAATGACAGAATTCCAAATTTACAAAAAATATTTTGTTTATTTTTAGTTGTTACTATATTTTGAGGTGAATGCGGTGAAAGAGACATAAATTCTGTTACGGCTTTGGTTGTCGATTCTCCGTAATCTCTGCCTTCTCAATAAAGACCATATGTAAAAATACTACTATTAATACCAAAAATATATACTCAATACCATACATACTTGTTACAGAAAATGCTCAAGCTGATCTCAGATCGTCTGGACCGGCATGTCTGCGACGATGTGCTCGAGGTGGCCTGGTCCACCATGTGGAACGTGACTGATGAAACGCCGCAGAACTGCCAGCGCTTCTTGGATAACCGCGGGATGGAGTTCTTTTTGGCTTGCCTTAAGGTAATTATTTGTAATTTTTTGTATGGAAAAAAGAGAGACAATAAGCGGGGTAGCAGAGAGAACGAATCGCCAAACGCCTCGTCCACTGTCATTGGTCGTTTTTTCTCCGCATGAGGACGGAGGGTGAGCAAAAAGTGCAGCCGTCGCGGAATGTACCCGGTTGTTTTACTAACTATGTATCAACAAAGAACCTGCGTTGCGTAAAAAATAAGCTGTGCCGAGCGTACCATACTGGCGTGATTTATTTTTCGTGCCACTGAGCACCTCGTCATAACATGCTCTCCTAAGGGACTCCAGTATCATACGTAGTGTTTTCGAAAGTCAACCGAGGTCACCCCCAACCTCTTTTTCTTCATATATTTTTTTACCATTCTTCCATCAGTCATTTGCTCGACGTGCCCAAACCATTGGTGAAATTTGGAGGTAAATAAGAAAAATGCGTCAAGTTTTAACAAAATCTTTTACAGTATAAATGAAAGTAATATTACAGTTGCATTAATACGTAAACGCAACGACTGTGGTTTCGATTTCCACTTGAGGGAATTATTTATTTTACATTTTCATTTTCTCGCTCTAGTAATAACACAAGACAAAGTTCCGCCACTCAACACGCAATGTCTCCAAAATTCGGCGGAAAGTCCCGTTTCCCGGGACCGAAAATCCTAATACCCTGCTATATACGGGATACAACATGGAACTAAAAAAAAAATAACTAAAAAAATACTCAAAATGTTACCAGAATTTCCCCGACAAAGAAGAATTGTTGCGCAACATGATGGGCCTCCTCGGGAACGTGGCGGAGGTGGCAGAACTCCGTCCGAAACTGATGGACCAGTTGTTTCTCACCGTGTTCTACGACCTACTCGATTCGTCCAGCGATGGGATTGAAGTATGTATTGTTTTCGTCAAGCTTTTGTTGGTCTCACTTGTATTTTTATAAATCTATCAAAATCTATGTAAGGAAAACTCGAAATATTATTTTTATACCTTTTCTGTAATATTGTGAACAGAATGCGATACGAATTAAATATATATTGTATTTAACAAGCAATTGCACGCTACAATCAATCTGGATACGACAGATTTCGTTATGTTAACGTAATTAATATAAAAAGAGAATATCTAGGAACGCTATTTTTATTGACTTTTTCGACAAAAACGTCGAAGTGGCCCAAATTAATCTTAAACTGATGGACCTACTGGAGATAATGAGATTTAAGACCTAATGAGATTAAAGTATATGTTATATTTATCCCAATTTTAATCACTGGCACTTGTATTTCTTTCGCAATCTAGGAGTTATTTCTGGAATCCTAAACACGACGTGTTAAAAGATAACTGAAAATATTTAAAATTCATAAAACTTGATAAAGCCTTAAACAGAAATTTAAATCCATAGTGAGTTTCTGTGGTAACTACATTAATAAAATCAAAATCAGCTTCACGCTGTATCCCGCACACAACAGGGTAGGCGGAGGGAACCTAGTGTTAAGATACTCCGTTCCCCATTTTCTGCCGAATTCTGGAGGCAATGCGTGTTGAGTGGCAGAACTCGACGCCGCGCTTTACCTCGACTCCAGAGCGAAGAAATGGAAATATAAATTTAAGTAATTATTTCATCTCCTCGAATGGGGATCGAACCCACAACCAGTCGGTTTTACAGTCACACTTCGTGCCGCTGCGCCACGACTGGCCTCAACACACTACATTAATGTTTTACATTTATATATAACTCATTACCTCTTCTTTAAGCAAAAATACTTAGTTTTGGATAAATAATTGTCTATAAAAGATATCTTTATTTTTTAAAAATAAATTGTAACATAGTTTTTTAATTAGAATTTTCATTGTTGCCGCTGTAAAAATAACTATTTGATCGTATAAAAATATGTACAAAAAAATCTTCCCTTGCGCATATTTGCGCTGTACGGATTTACAAAAAAAGAAGTGTTTTTTTATATTTCATGAATAATGCCTTTATTTTAAATAATTGGTTGCCAATGGTTACGTTTTTTTTTAGGATAACGTTTCTGTTATCTCAAACATGAAAACAATTAAATTACCATTTTTTATTTAAACATATTGTTTAATTGATACCAGTGATTGCTACAATACTGTCTTCAAGATAACATATAAAATCTGATAAAAGAATCAATTCCAACGCTTTTAATTAAAACTGGTGGTAGAAGTGATCTGCAACAACAACCAACATTAAAAAAAGAGGAACGAGATAAGATATAAAAAGGCTTGTGCGGAGACGTTTTCATGAGGATTTCTAAGGATTACATTTTGACAACCGACGACAAAATACTAGAAAGAGAAACGATGGAAACACTACTAGAAGACTTTTTTGAAATCTACCAATTTCTACAGGATAACGACTAGTGATGAGGAATTAATTGAACGTCTTTACATAATTCACTTACATACATACTTTGTCGTCAGGATTTGCCACAAATGAACACAACAACACCTAATACAGTGTAATTTTATTTACAAGTGCAACTGGTATTATATGCCTACTTCGTTCGGTCCATATAATTAAATACGTAGAAATATATAAATTAAAAAAATTAAATCAGCTTCACGCTGTATCTCGCACACTGCAGGATAGGCAGACGGAACCTAGGGATATAGTTGTTGGTGCCATATTTAAAAGTTTAGCTATAGAATTCAACAAGAGAAAACATATATACTAGAAGATGATAAAGTTTTTTTCTGCTTCACGCTCTATCCCCCATATAGCGGTGTAGGCAGAGGACACCAAATGTTAAAACATCCCGTTTCCTACTCTAATGGCAGAACTTAACGTCACACTTTTGCATTGTTACGAAAGCAAGCACAATGACAATGAAAAATATTTCAGTCCCCCGAGTGGGAATTGAGTCCACAATCGTCGCATCTATAGTCACACACTCGTACCAACCACTGTGCAACGACGGCCTTACATATAATTTGATTATAATCAACTTAATTTTTAAACATACAAAAATAAATAAATAAATTACAATTTTCATTAAAACGTTTATATATAACTTCCAGGTGAGCTACAACGCGGCGGGCGTTCTAGCGCACATGGCCTCCGACGGACCTCAAGCCTGGACCGTCGAGGAGCCGGCCAGGGACGCGGTACTGTCTCGTATAGCCTCCGCTGTTGAGAGATGGGATCTCTCTGCCGAAAGGAACATAAACTATCGGTCCTTCGAGCCTATATTGACTTTGCTGCAGGCTCATCATACACCACAGTGTCAACATTGGGCTGTATGGGCTCTAGCCAACTTGACGACGGTTTACCGTAAGTATTTTTTTTTAATCAGTTTTACGCTGTATCCCGCACACAGCAGGGTAGGCAGAGGGAATCTAGTGTTAAGACATTCCGTTCCCCACTTTTTGCCGAATTTTGGAGGCATTGCGTGTTGAGTGGCAGAAATATAAATTTAAGTGAATATTTCATCTACTCGAGTGGGGATCGAACCCACAACCAATCAGTTTTAGAGTCACATCTCGTGCCGCTGTGCCACGACTGGCCTCAAATAATTTTTTTACTTGTTTTTTTTTTTGGTTTGTAGGTATCTATTATAAGATAATGTATTATAAGAAAAGCGAAGTGATAAATCACTGAGCAACTCTTTAGAACATTTTTTTTAGAAATGTTACGTATTTAATGGCGGAAGTAACACCGCTCTTTGTGTTATTGTAAGTGGAGAAATGGAAAGTTATTTTTAAATACTCTATTTGAGTGTGACATTACTAGTTACGCTGCGTAATTTTCCAATGCAAAATTGTATTAACAATTTTGGCGATAATCCAATATATTATGTGGATTACAAAAATAATGACGCCATCGTATGTGAAGTACTTCACTGTACACGCGATGGTTGTGGGTTCAATTTCCACTTGGGGTAATGATTTTTTTTTCATTTCCATGCTCTGGTAACAACTCTGGTCACTAAAATGGGCGGTGCGTGGGGAACGGAGTGTCTTAGCACTGCAGATCGCGATCGAAAGATTGACAGGTCGTGGCCGCGTGAAGTTAGGTTTTTTGAGCTTTTATGTCCAACGTACTGTTATCATCTGCTTTCCATGCTATGCGGAATACAATTTGGAGCTAAAAAATATATATACTTACAGTTACATCTCTTTTTTATTTTTAATCGTGTGAGGCCGGTCGTGGCGCAGCGGCACGAGGTGTGACTGTAAAACTGGCTGGTTGTGATTTCGATCCCCACTCGAGGAGATGAAATATTTACTTAAATTTATATTTCCATTTCTTCGCTCTGGTGTAGAGGTTAAGCGCGGCGTTGAGTTCTGCCACTCAACACGCAATGCCTCCAGAATTCGCCAGAAAGTGGGGAACGGAGTGTCTTAACACTAGGTTCCCTCTGCATACCCTGCTGTGTGCGGAATACAGCGTGAAGCTAAAAAAAAAAGGAAAAAAAAATTAAAAATTATATATAGCCTTTAACTAATTAACCACGACAATAACATTAATTTAATACATTACAGCCGACAAATACTGCAGCTTGGTAGAAACCGAAGGTGGTCTGAACCTGCTTCAGGAGTTGCTCAGACACCCCGGCCCCTACCTGATGATCAAGGATCTAGCGTGGACAGTCATTAACAACTGCGCCAGACACGCCCTCCGCGACATCTCACCACCGCCGGGCTCGCCGGACAATTAACTAATGGAGTACTTCGAGGAGATAGATCCTCATGTACGGGAATAGCGATTGCTTGGCCAAGGATGTTACGTCTGTTGGTTGTCGTGTTTGGGTGTGGCCTTTTTTGGCTTCTTTACCCTGATATTCTCGTACCCGTAAATGAAAACTGATAGGACAGTGTCTTTTTTGGTGTTTTGTGATAGTGATTAGTGACCGTGTACTTTTGAGGGGCATCTGTCGGAGATTAATCATTGATGGAACATTTCTAGTGGAGTACTTCGAGGAGTTAGATCCTAGATAGTACGGGACAAGCGATTGCTTGGCTAAGGATGCTATGCCTGCTGGTTGTCGTTCTTGGGTATTTAGGTTTCTCTGCCCTGATAGTCGCGTACCCAGTAAATAGAAACTGACAAGACATGTAGTTTTTTTGGTGTTTTTGTGATGGTGATAGTGCTTACGGTGTACTTTGGGGGTGGCATCCGCCAAAGATGTAACGTGTCTTGGTTCTTGTTTGGGTATGACCTTTATAGGCTCTTTTACCCTAAATCTTACGTACCCGTAAATAAAAACTGATAGAACAATACGTTTATTTATATAATAGTGATAATCTTTTAATTGTTGTTGGATAATGGCTCTAAGGACTAATAATATTTTGTGTAAATGAATGACGGATTGGTAGTGAAATTTTCTGGTGACTGGTGTTTTTTTTTTTGCTTTTGTTTTCCATACAATATGTATATATTTATTTCATTTATTATGTGTTTATGTAAATTCTTCTATTTTGATGATTATACATATACAGTCAACTATAAAGTTAACGACGAATAATGAAAGGCTAATTAGTGAAGTAACGAAATGGTATAAATATACCAGTTCTTCATTTTTATTAAAACATTCAAAACCAAAGAATTCCTTTGGATACAATTTTATAGTTTTTTTTTTATATTTGTGCAATAACTTCAAACAAAATTAACTAACTTCCAAGAAAAGTTTTTATTCAAACTGTTCCTAATGTGACTAAACTATCTTTTTAGATCAGTTTTTTTAAAATGGTTATTTAAAATGCGTGGTGTGTATTAACAAAAGTGTTTAATAATAAAAAATATGCATAAATGTAGCAACTTTAACCCTTAATCGGGTAAAACCCGAAACAGTCAAGAAATAATTTACCAAAAGAGTAAAAAAAAACAGCTACAGTAATATATTTATTAATTATTTATATAATTAATAATGTTATCTAGTTAATGTAGTGGCTAAAAAAATAAATAATAAAAAATTTAATTTGGTGGTCTGTTTAAGGGTTATAGTAAAGTTTTTTGTGTTAATTAAAACATATGAAGAAAAAGTCTTTAGTGTTTTTTGTGATATATAAAGAAAAAAAAAAGAAAAAAATATATGTTTTGAAATAACGACTAAACAGTATAATCAGGTACTTTGAATAAGTATACTCTTAATACATACATTAATTAATATCATCTAGGTATTAATATTATGTTTATTATTTATTATCTAATTAAGTAATTGTTCACTGTATATCTATTTATCCATTCTTATCTAATAAAATACGTCATTTCGATCACAGATTAAAAAGGCATAAGTGGAATGCTCTCTCATTTTGCATTAGGATTAAAATCGATTCTTAAAACAATATTAATATGTAAAATAAAGTTTAAGAAGTGTATATTAATAAATTAAATTAATAAATTAATTAATTTAATATTTCTGTGTGTACAGTTAGGTTAGGATTATTCATATTTTTAGAATATTGAATATAATATGATCTTCACTTCTATATGTCTATAGTTCATAAGATTAAACTTTTTTACATGTGTAATGCTTAAAAGTTTAATCTTATTGAACTATCACACGAAGTGAACGATTTTGTTGGACAACTAATGGTCTGATATTTAAGAGATGTATGAAGTATACAATGCTTCTATTGTACATAAGTTTATTATAGGGATGTTACGAATGTAGAATTACGGATGCGGATATTTTTCTTTTTTTATGGAAAAGAACAAGGCAAACGTGCAACACCAGAGGAGCTGCAGGTACATTGCGGGCCTTTACGGTGGAGATAGACGCGCTTTTTGAAGGTACCCATGTCATATCGACCTGGAAACACTGCCGCGGGTAGGCCATTCCACAGTTCCGTGGCGCGTGGAAGGAAGTTCCTACGAAACCGCACAGTAGTGGATTGCCACGTATCCAGGTGGTGTGGATGATATTTCAGCTGATGGCGTACTGTGCGGTTAGAAAATTCGGCCCTGTCTATAGCGCGGAACTGTGCCCGCCCCAGAATGCGAAGGGCGGCGGATATACAACTATTTCGATTTAATCAATAGTTTCGAATAATTTCGGTTATGGATATCACATATTATTATTTTTTTTTTAAATTAATCATCTTTTAAAGTATTATCTCTTATTTAGACTGTGCAGCCAAATTCAAAATTATTCGAAACTTTTATATCGCATTCGATCCGATAGTTTCGGTATGGTTACGAAGCTCCGTAACATCCCTGGCTTTATAATTAAATATTGATATAATTTTACATTTAAAATTTTATTTCGGCATTAAAAAAAAGCTATTTGGCCTATTTGTAGGAGTGTTTAATTTTTATTGTAGTATTTATTATATTGTATAAGTGGAATGACTCTGGTAGCTTATAAACTATAAAATTAACTTACATTATTAATATTAATAGAAAATTAAATATTTTTCTGAAAATGTTTTAGACGTATATAAAGATATATAAACATACTATATTAAATAGTAATATTAATAATTTATTCTCTAAACTTGAGAATTTATTGACTATACATTCTACCTTGAAATTTTAGCAGTAAATATTTGAGCCAAATTATGTATATATATTTAAAAAAATATCTTCCACTTATTTACTATATATAATACAGACATTTTGGAAAATTTTGGATGTCTCTCTATAAGTGTCCATTTATCAGAAGCTTACTTTGTATAAAGATAATATAAGATTTTAATATATGAAATTATTAAAGAAATATCTTAGTAGCGAGACTTAGAGAAATGGAATACATACATATATTCGTCACATCTAACCGTGTTTAGAATCTTCTTTTTTTGTCGCTTAGAAATAAGGATGGTTTATTATTAATAATACTGTAAAAAAAAATTGTCCGTTCCAAAAGAAAGGAACTTTTATTAATAATATTATATTATCATAAAATTTCTATTAGAATAATATAATAAATACTTGATATCTTATCTTTATATTAAATTATAAACGCTTTAGAAAGTGTTTTTCAGTGTTGAATGTCTTTAAATTGTATCCAATATATTTAAGAGTATCACTTTTCGGTGTCCATCTTTAACTATATTGCACTTTGACTTTAAAAATGCCGTTGTGTAGATGATTTTGATTAAAAAAAATTAATATTCTCTTATGAAAAGTTTACAAATAACATAACGGCTGTTAAAATTTAATATTACACCATTTAAATGTCTATTTGTAGTGTAAATTGTATTTATTTTATATAAATAATAGTATTATTATTATACACCTTATTATAATTATAGTTGTGACTAAGTGCTATATAAAATATTGTCTCACTAAATTATCAATCACTCCGTTTTCTTTGTTATTCTTTTTTCAAGTGAATGTCAATATTTTCGAAATAACTTAGTTGCCACATGCGACGGTTGTTGTGCAGCGAAAGCACGACGGTTGTCGGTTCGATTCCCATTTGGAGGAGTGATTTATATCAATTTTCTCGATCTGGTAACGCGACGAAATCGCGGCGTTAAGTTTCGCCACTCAACACGCGCAATGAATCGAGGATTATTATAGTATACAGTGTGTAGCTAAGACAAACTTGATTACAACTACAATTATACATTTTATGTGTGTTTAAAAAATAAATGTTTAACATCTTTAACTTTCTATAATTATCCTTTTTTTTAGTTTTAAATTACGCACAGTATGTTAAATTCAAGCTTTCGATTTTTTTAATTAAAAAAAGTTATGCATTGTTATTGATAATAAGAATATTTAACTTTATTTTTTTCGTGTAATATATATATATATAAATATATATTACATACGTTGTATGATTTTATTATAAATCTAGTGAATATATTAGAATTTTCATATAAAACGATTAGGCCTTGTATTGTTATATATATTATATTAAAAAATATAGTATATTTAAATATAATTGACATAATTATTATTGTATATTTATTTCTCGTAGTTAATGTTTATTATTAGTTAGCGTTTCAAATGATTGCCTCTTGACTAATTGATTTTGTTTTTTTTTTATTCATACCTGAGTAATTTAAGAGACTAAGTGTAATTTAATGTGTTATAGAAAATATAACTTTTATATGTTGTTACTTGATTTTTTTTCTTATTTACACATTTTTTAATATCTATTTCTAAGAATTACCTCTTTTGAAGAAATGTCGTTTAGAATAACGTTATATTAAATAAATTATATTCCAAGTGGTTGTTTTATTTGTTATGTTCTTTTTGTAAATAAATCACTGGGGACCCAAACGTTTAAACTTATTGTCATATAAATTCAGATTCCGCAAAAGTTTATAATGCATAGATTATATGTTGCTCCATAAATCTATCTATCATTGAGAAATTGCAAGTTCTATGTTAGTGCTTGAGAGTGTGTCATGCTTACATTGCGGAATCCTAAATCTCGGTCTATTTTATAATCACACAAGCTCGAGTTTTTTCTATCATCATACAAATAATAATTTACAAACAATATCAAAGAACAAAAAATATTAAAGTAAAGATTTAGCCAATTCAATAAAACAATCGTATAAAATAACTTTATTAGGAATTAGCAATTTAACATACTTTATATTAATATAACATTTTTTTGTATCAAAATACCCTTCATGTTGCTCCACGTTCTCCAACTATCCCATAATAAGCGGTTCAGCTGGTCCGGAGGTTACACCAGGATATTTTTATTTATATGTATAGATATAGGCAGATGTGGTCCATATCAACGCACTATGACTATTTTTTTTCAGTCTTACGGTATGTATATCTAATATCCCACATATAACAGTGGATGCAGAGGGAATCTAGTGTTAAGACACTGCTTTCTCCACTCTCCGCACAATTTTCGACGCATCGCGTCGAGGTAGAACTCGACGCCAATCTTTGTCTTATTACCAAAGCGAAGAAATAAAAACATTAATAAATCATAATTCATTTCCCCGAGTGGGAACTGAACGCAAAGCCATCGTCGTCTACGCCAAATTATTAAGTAATTTTAAAATATATATATATAAAGAAAAATATGATATGGTAGGTAAACGTAGAGGGCAAGAGCAGTTTTTTCCGTATAAGTTCCGATCCCGATAAGCCTATATGTTAAGGGAAGCTTGCCAATACTCCAATAGTGAAAACTGCATTTAAATCAGTTGAGCCGATTCTGGGAATGAGAAAAAAATCATTGTTTTGAGTTCTTCTACATTAATAAAGATCCCCAATAACATTTTTCCTATATATCTCCCATGTAGACGAAAATACGTGTTTAAAGAGGCGAGTGTGATTTTTTAAAAATTTCCTTAGTTGGTTTGTTGGTTTTTTATCATTAAAATTTAAGCTGTTATGTAAAAAACATATGCTATTATTTATTCTGCTCGATAATAGATGGCGCTGTAGTAAAGGCCATGGACTGCCAAGCAAAGCATCAAGACAAAAAAACTTGTTTCCGTTGATCGGTATCTTATTACAAGTGAGAAATAATAATAATTTAATTTCCTCGAGTGGGAATCGAATCCAATATCATTACATGTAGATTGTATCTCTGCGTCTAAGACTTTTTTATCCTTTTAAGCAGTAAAATATAAGCACTTTATAGATATTGGTATTAACGAAAGTTAAGTCAACACAACTTTCATAGTAGTTTTAAAAGACTATCGTAGGAGGAAACAACAATCAACATAGTTATTTAAAAATATTTTTTTATTTAAATTTTTTTTTATTTAAAAATATCAAAACACCCACATGGAATCGAAAAATAAAACAAAAACATAACAAATTATTATTTATTCTTATAACGTTCCAATAACATGTTCATATACAACTTTAAATAAAATTTGTCAATACCAGACATATTGAATGCATGCAAAAAAAAAACGATTTAAAACCTAAACCTTAACATAATTTTTATATGAAATTGCGCTTAACATTTAATTCTGGTGTTTTACTTTCCAATTCATAAGTGATAAAAAGGCTTTGTTTCTTATTTTTTTTTTAATTTACTACCATAGGCTTGCATCATTAATTCTAACAGCTATCTCACCTACAATATTCCATTGACAGACAATAAATTATCTAGGTATACATATTATTAATATTATTATATATTAATATAAAAAAAAAATTAAAAACACTTTAGTTAATCAAGTGTATAATAATAATAATCAATTTTACAATTGTGATATACACCTAACTATGTATAATATATTATCTATGCAAATAAATGAATTTGTTAGAAATAATGATATGTGGTTACTTTGTATACAATAAACTATATAACATGAAAAAATAACAATTAATGTTTAAATATCACATAATAGTCGTAGAAAATATTATCTAAATATTATTATTATTATTATTTATATTATAATATCTTGTGGTCCATATCAACGCACTATGTCTATAAAGTGACTGCGAGAAGCGGAAAGTGCTAGCGTTCTAACAACAGTTACTAGATCTAACACAAACAAAAAAAAACACTTCCTATTTATATTACAATGGTAATAAATATATTACATGGGTAATATATTACCGTGGTAATCTATATTGGTGTTTATGCTTATTTATAGTTTGTTATTGTATATTCACATAAGGCGTTTAGGGGATGTGTGATGATTTTAATAAACATAATATTACATGGGTAATATATTACTTGGTAATATTTCACTTTGCAATTACGTTAAAATAAGTGTTAGTTACCACATTTAACTTAAAGGTGTTAATATAATATAACAAAGGCGTTACACACATACTACCCGGTAATATATTACCATGGTAATCAAATTTATTGTATGTTCACGGTGTTTAAGGCATTCGGGATCTGTTAGCTAGCACGTTTATCTCGTAGCTGTCTGCGTTATTCATTGAGAATGCATGTACGCATGAGGGCGTCGCATACAGCGTACGGGTCGCAGTTGGACGCGGGCCGGCGGTCCTCCAGGTAGCCCTTGCCGTCCTCGGCTACGGCGCGAGGTATTCTGATGCTGCTGCCGCGGCTTGCCACACCTTTGTTAAAAAAAATAAGAAAGTATTTATTAATTTATAATCGATATACGGACAACTAGGTTATACAATCAAAAGAAAATTAAAGAAATTGTCAGATTTGCGTGACTATTGTAATTTCTTGCATTTTCCCGCGCGGAATGTCTCGAAAATATGGCGGAATATAGGAAAATTAGTGTTTTATATTAGTTTCCTTCTGACGACTCTGCAATGGAGAAGAGACGCGACCGTACCAGAGATTTGGCGTTGCGCTTTGTCTTGATAAAGAAGGAAATGGTAACAAAATCAACACTTAATCATTCCCACAAGATTAAAATACACAACCGTCGTCGCTATGCCACCAGACCACAATAGTCAGTACAAAAAAAACATAAAAAAGTAACAAAATGTACTGACATTTTGTAAAATTTCAAGTATTTAATAAAAAAAACGTGACTCACCAGCGCTAAAGTCGTTGATGCTGGCGGTCTCGTGCAGGCCGGTGAGCCGCCGCTCGTTGTCCTTGCCGCCGCGCGGGTCGTACACCTTTATGTGCTTCATGTGCACTTTGGACAACTTGTCGATGGCTTTCTCGATTTCACTGTAGAGAAAAAAATGGTTGTGAGATTATAATTAATATGAAACAGATAAAAAAACAGCATAACACGTTGTCACCCATATAGGATGTTAGCGTCAACAATTTGGAGTTTCGTATAGTGCCGGAGTACCATAGCTTTCCAGTAAGAAAGGCAATATTTTTTTCCCTTCGAGTTGGGGTCAAACCTACAACCGCCGCGACTACAGTCAGTCCTCATAAAAATATAATTTCAACAAATAAAAGTTAATAAGTACTTCACTATATTTGTCTTCCAAATCTAATTATACAAAGTATAAAAACACTAAAAACTGCGTTTACTGATAAATAACATACTATATGGAAAATACATATTATATTAATAGAAAAAAATAAACTATATTATATACAAAATCTAAAAAAAAACAATTTTTACAAAACACAAGGTTATTCTCGTAAAGAAGCCAAAACATTCAAAAAATTGTATATAAAAACTTTGACCTATTTAAGAGAAGCGATAATGTTACATTGACGCAAATGGTAATCACCGATTGTGAACTCGTTCGATGCGACGTGACTGATAGCAGTCGACAATACGAATAATATTTCTTTCAGCTTCACTCCGTATCCCGCATGTAGCGGGTTAGGCGGACGGAACCTAGTGTTAAGACACTCCGCTTAAACACTTTTGAATTCTCGAGGCATTGCGTGTTGAGTGGCGGTACTCAACGTCGAGAAATGAAACTATTAAATATTCCATTTCCTCGAGTGGGAATCGAAGCTACAATTTGTCCTGCTTACCCCTGCGCCATGACTGGCCTCATAATAGTAATAGTATGAAATATTTGTTTCCATTTTTCCAGAACAAACCTTACTCAAGGTTTAAGCACTCCGTTGCCTAGTTTTATATCATTTTGAGATAAACGAATTTTTAATAATAGACTTAACATTGTTTCTTATGCTTTTTATCCAGGAAATAAGGCCACGGTATATACATATTAATAGATAATTTGGTAATGCTTTTAATATATTTATATATTTTTAAATGATAAAATATATTTTACTATCTTTAAGACATTTGCATATATATCTCGTAGTCGCGAGTCTTACAAGAAATACAGTGAAGGAAAGAAAATACATGGTCAACCAGTAATATGACATACATTTAAGTCGACCAGCAAATTGCTTTTATTATGTATGTACATATAGTTGTATACTTAATTATCTTAAGCGTTAAGTTCCGTTACCATTTCTCAATAACTAGCTCACACGTGCCGCTGTCGACAGTATGGTCAAATGGAAATAAATAGAGATAGTGTTTGACTCTAAGTGTCTACTTTGATGACAGTTAAATCGAAACGTAACGTAGTGTTATTTCACTATCAGATATTTTTTTTTTTCATTTCGAACCAATACTTCTTGAGATTAGGGCGTTCAATCAAATAATCTCTAATGTTATAAGTATATATTATAAAAAAAAATTAAATTAAATTAGCTTCACGCTGTATCCCGCACACAGCAGGGTAGGCAGAGGGAACCTAGTGTTAAGACACTCAGTTCCCCACTTTCTGCCGAATTCTGGAGGCATTGCGTGTTGAGTGGCAGAACTCAACGCCGCGCTTAGCCTCGACACCAGAGCGAAGAAATGGAAATATAAATTTAAGTAAATATTTATGAAATATTTACTTAAATTTATATTTCCATTTCCTCGAGTGGGGATCGAACCCACAACCAATCGATTTTACAGTCACACTTCGTGCCGCTGCGCCATGACTAGTATACATTATGAATAATATAAATCAATACTCACATAATACCGTTATCCTCCCTCATTTTCTTAGTCGAGAAGTTGGTATGGGCACCAGATCCGTTCCAGCCCTGCACCGGCTTGGGGTCGAAGGACACTATGACTCCGTACTCCTCGGCCAGTCTATGTAATATGTATCTCGCCATCCAGAGGTCGTCTGCGGCGGACACGCCTATTGAAGGTCCTACTTGGAACTCCCATTGGGAAGGCATCACCTCGGCATTGGTACCAGCTAACGGAACACCAGCGTAGAGACAGCATCTGGACGAAATATGACAAATATGAGCAAAGAAAAAAAGCAGTTTCACTTTTTTCCCACAGAGCAGGATAAATTGAAGGAACCTAAGGTAAAGACACTCCTTCCTTCACACTGGAGTGGAAACAAACGCGATGAATTCTTTAAAAAAAAATCAACAATTCAAGGTATTATGTCAACTAAATAAATGCCCTGATATGTTTCATAAGTATAAAACATAACTAATAAATATAATTTTCATATTTAAACCATATTTTCATATAATTTCAACTATTATTAACGTATTATCAATGGACCTTTTATTTATATAGACGAGAAAATAAATAAATATCAGAATATTTATTTAATTTCTCATTTAAAATACATAAGCATAAATTATGCAAAACCGGCCATTTTGAATACCAAAAATGCGGAAATAGTAACGCTTAGGTGTTGAATAAAATTATGGTGTTTAATAGTCTAGATACCTAACTTCCAGTAGATAAGTTCCTGTTAATTTATTTGCTAGATATCCTTGAGCTATTTTTTAAGAATTTATAATGATTTTATTTTTTTATAATATCAGCAGCTATGCTTCTTAATGTAAATTTACAAAATACATATATATCATTAAAATATTTTTTTACAGCTTCAATCTGTATCCAACATGTAGGATAAGCAGAGGGAACCTAGTGTTAAGTCACTCCGATCCCCACTTCCCGCGTAATTTTCGAGGCATTGTGTATTGAGTGGCGGAATTCAAAGCTTCAACAAAGATATTTAATTTATTATACTTAAAAATATATTAAAAATTACGTTGTAATCCTAATAATGATGTATTATAAATGTAAAAGTTTGTGAGGATGGATGTTTGTTCGACTTTCAAGCATAAACTACAGAACGAACATAGACGAAACTCTACAGTAGCTTATACGTCAGAATAACACATGCCTACAACTTCTAATATATATATATATATATATATATATATATATATATATATATATATATATATATATATATATATATATATATATATATATATATATATATATATATATATATATATATATATATATATATATATATAAAGATAATCTACAATTTATTTAAAGATTTACTAATTAATTTAGTAATAAAATAAATCAATATTTACTTATAGTGAGCTTCAACAAGATCTCTGGCAAACACTTTGTTGGCGCCCACACCGCAGTAGTAGGGGCCCTGTGGTGGGGGACAGCCGCCGGGCGGCCAGCCGAAGGGTCGCAGGTCCGAATCCAAGAGAATGTACTCCTGTTCAATGCCGAACCAGGGCTCGTCCTCCTTGCAATTTTCGTACGCCTCCTCGCATTTGACACGATGATTGCTCTCTGGAATTTTGTTTTACTTATATTAAATTAAACATAACCATTAAAAAAAAGGATTTTTTTACGTAATTATGTTTCGATAACATCGGCCTGAATAGATTGTTTTATAGCTTCACGCTATAAAAATCGTTTCTCTATATAGAGACTCTCCATTAACATCTAATTTTCGGGACACAGCGAGAAAATCAAAATAATTCATTCCATCAAGCGTAAATCGAACCCACAACTACTGTATTTACAGTAAAAGGCTGTGCCGATTCGCCAAGACTACCTCAAAAATCATAATCAATAAATAAAACTTTCGATTATTTAAGATGGGAAAACAATCAATCAGGATCGTGCAAAATCTTTCTTTAGAATGTTATCAAGCAAAAAAAATCAAATTCTAATTGTGTGACTACTTAAGAGCCCACTAATACTTCCCCACAGATAATAAAAAAAATATAATTATTAAGCAATAAGTCACCTGTAGGCTGATGATTGTGTTTGAAGGTATCACACATGACGAGGATGTGGTTCCCGCGACGGAAGGGGTCCTTGTAGATTGCGCGAGGGATCAGATATGTGTCAGAGTTGCCGCCCTCGGCCTGGCCAGTCGAGCTGCCGTCGAAGTTCCACTCTGGCAAATCTATAAGAAAATATAATAATTAATTAATCATTTTATTATTTTTTGCTTATATAATATGTACGCCATAGAGAATGAACTAATTGCTGAAAACGCAATAAACCATTTTTTTATTATTTAAGTGTATTCTTAACTGTCATTTTCCTTTCATACAAAGAATAGTATTAACTATTAACGCTCTATATTCAGGTACTGTAGGAACTGCTTACATTATAAACATATAACTTCGTGTAAAGTAACTAAGGTAGTAGCGTTCGTTTCTGATATCTGTTAGTAGATTACTATACTATAGTAAATAATATTGTGGATTACTAAACTGAGCCTACTTAGGTAAAATAATATTTTATCTATACCTCCAGGATAGAATAACAGTACAAATATATAGAGTACCTATATATAAACAATGGCCTTAAGTCATGTCATTATTGTATTGCATCGTAATTTTATATATATATATTTAAACCTTCTCGCTGTGTCCCGCATACAGCGGGGCAGGCACTTGGAACCTAGTGTTAAGACACTCCGTTTCCCACTTGTCACCGGGTAAGGTGAGTGGCGAAATTCAACGCCACATTTAGCCTTGTTATCAGAGCGAGGAAATGAAAATATTAATAAATAATAATTCATTCTCCTGAGTCGGGATCAAACCCACAACCGTCGCGTTTACACACACGCTTGTGCCACTGCGCCACGACTGCCTCTTATTATTTATTACTATAATTTTATTTACTTATCTACATTATATACCGCAATCACGAATACTAGACGCCTACGAAAGGATAGGATGACAGAATGCAGATGCATTCATCATACAAATCATAAAGATAACATAAAAAAATATTATTATTATAAAAAAAGTAAACAAACTCTTTTAACCTTTGTTTCCCGTCAGTCGTTCAGAAATAGAACATTAAAAGGATTTTAGGAATTTAACGGAGATTCAGGGAGACCAGTCGTGGCGCAGGGGCACATAGTGTGACTATATACGCGACAGGTCGTGGGTTCGATTCCCATTCAAAGAAATGAAATATTTCTATTTTCATTTCTTCGCTCTGTTGTAGATTGTAGAGGCACAGCTGATTGTTTTTATATTCCGCACACAACAGGGCAAGCAGAGGGAACCTAGTGTACCGACACGCGTTCCCCGATTTCCGACGAATTACGACGGCGGAACTCAACGCCGGGCCTTGAAGCCAGAGAGAATAATAACAATATTAATAAATAATAATTAATGGCCTCGAGTGGGGATCGAACCCGCAACCGTCCCATTACAGTCGCACTCTTGTGCCCCAGTGCTACAACAACGTTCATAATATTGTATACATATTTAAGTTTCAATCTCTTTAGAGAATCTATAGTTGGAATGTTGGAGCGCGCCAAGCCGAATAATATTGTAAATGTAATTTTATACGTAAATGCAATATATGTGGAATATTCTAAGAAGAAACGGAAAACTACTTCGTACCGCCATACATTCATACAACTGATTACATAGTATTTTATTACCGTTACACAGATAATAAATAGTAAACAAAGTTATTTTTTACATTATATTTTGACTAAGGTCATAAAAGAAACATCTAAATCAAAATATGTATTTACAGTTCTTTTACAAGAAATCTATTATTATTATACTAAATATAAATAATATACGAATAAATAATAATATAATAATATAAGAAGAAACTAACATACTAATAAATTTCAAAGTACAATAATAAGAAATAATAATTAATTAATCAATATTTAATTAGCAAGAAGCTACGACCAGTGCTAGTATCTAAGTACAAAAGTGTAGATACAGCATACATTTACATTTGTACGATTGCTGGGGAGTATATTAGAAGGAAACCTTTTAAGTTTTCATCAAAGCTATTCCTGTCGATGTTCCCCTTGCATCGTACATCAAACGCACGTTCCAGATCCTTCGGGAAAACGTATGGGAACGTGTAATTCCCCTCGTTCGTACCGTGCAACGAGTTCCTGAGATTTTGATTGTACTCGTCGTTTATCTTGTCTATGAGCTGTGTTAGTTTATCTATAATTGAGATGTGTGGTTAGGATGTTCCTGGACATGGTTGGGATATTGAGGTATTCAAATGGTTGTTAATATTTAATTTCTCTAATCTATATGGACGGTTTCTAAGAGGCGCGAGTTCAAATCCAGCTACATTCAAATATATGTTTTCGAAAAATTCTTTTACTATTCTAAGTCTGGAATAATATATTAAAAATGTAAAAATATTCCCTAGTCTAATTGATGGTGATTGCTGTCATGGTGACCACGTCTACTCTTGTAGATATATATATTTTATATTAGTACTACGTTAATGCGCCCAAAGACGACTTACTTAGCCAGTTTTGTCAGTGAACTTTTTCAACAAATTTATATTGAATGGCGCACGACTGACACATCTTGGGGCACGACTGACACGTCTTAAGTTCATCACGCGAGATGTTGTCTATTTAGACGGAATGCTACAAGTTCGTTCAACCGGCACTCAAAGCCCAACACTCAATCGAATTTAAAATACAAGAAAAATCGTAATTCCACCAAGAATTAGTATAATATAATTAACATCAAAACAATAGTAACAATCACAATACAATACAATACAATACAATACAATATCGGTCACACGGGCATTCCTAGCACTTGCATCTAAATGTTAACCGTTTGTATCTACAATACGTGTACGTATTATACTTAGGTATTGTTCGTTGTTTACAAATAAAACGTTGGAGGACGCGAAATTATGAGAATTAAGGCTAATTACTATGTTTAATGCGGATGTATTAAATACACGCTGTAATGTGAGTGTAATATTTCATGGTATTTAGTAGTAGATATACTGAGGCCAGTCGTGGCGCAGCGGCTCGAAGTGTGACTGGTTGTGGGTTCGATCCCCACTCGAGGAGATGAAATATTTACTTAAATTTATATTTCCATTTTTCGCTCTGGTGTCGAGGTTAAGCGTGGCGTTGAGTTCCGCCGCTTAACACGCAATGCCTCCCGAATTCGGTAGAAAGTGGGGAACGGAGTGTCTTAACACAAGGTTCCCTCTGCCTACCCTTCTCTGTGCGGGATACAGCGTGAAGCTGATTTTTTTAGTTATAATATACATACAAATACATATCTATATGACTAGTTAGTTAGGTGTATAGTGAATACAACTGTTAGTGACGATTTAACTACTGTACCATCGTTAACTTTAATATAGCAATTAATTGTTTTTTATGAACGTTCACGTTTTACTGTGGCTTGTTTTGTTATATTTAAATGTGACTATTTTAGTTCTATAATGTAATATGATATTTTTTATGTGCATTATTTTTGTTGAATTAATAAGTGTCTTATTAGGTATGTTGAAAAAGGTTAAAACTATAGATAATCTTTTATTTGCGTAATTTTACCCGCAAAAGCAAAGGCAACCAACGTTGTTACAAGACTATTCTACACTTTCCAGCCAAATTCTCATTGCGCGTTAGTGGAACTCAACGCCTCGCTTTGTCTTTCATTAATTTAGTTATTAAGATTTTGTTTTCTTTTTATTTGTAATGCAAATAAAAAGAAAAGGATTTTGAAATTGTTACCGGAAATCAAATTTTCACCTGCGACCACTAAACACAACGAACAGACAAATTATATATTCTCTAATAAATATATATAAAAATAAATATAAAAAATGGACAAAATGATGGACAATCTTCATAATTCTTCATTTAAATGACTTGATTCGATAACACAACCAGCCAGTGAGCAACTGGTGTGTAATCAAATTGCGCTATTTGCGCAGTTAAAGAGTTAATAGACAAGCGCACTACGTGATAAATACAATGGAATTATTCACAATGGAGATAGATATAAACAAGTTATTTATTTTGTTATTGTTATTATAATGTTAGGTTGTTTTGAATATTATTTGTTTTTTTTTTACTGAAGTATTAAAAATGGACATTAAAAGGAAGAGGTTAGTAATAAATCGTATATCAATTTACTATTTCGTTGTTTTAATCTGATTTCTCTTTTTGTGTTTTTATTATTTCCATATAATTTATAATTTTCATTCAATCAACTATATAGATGGACTGGATGAGATAATTACACACGCCTTTAGACTCTATACATTATCTTTAATGCAAGATCAATCATATAGCAAGAAAAAAATAATTTGAACTTCTATAGTAAGTACCAAATTCCATATAAATTATTATTAAGATGGAATTATTAAGTTATTAACCTATTAATTATATGCAATTATTTTCATGCAATCATTATTCTGTATTATCTGCATTGTATAAAAACAGAGTAAAAAGGTTTTAGACAAATAGACAGTTTGTTGAACATCTAGTTCAAAATCGAATAAAGAGGTGATAAAAATAGAAGCTATTTGAAAAAAATATATTGTGTTGAATTGGAATTTTGTTAATTTACCTTTAGGTTTCTTGGGAATGAAGGTCAGAGTGCGGTCCTTGCATCTCAAGTGTTCGCCAGTGCCGTCTATCCATACGTAAGTGGCCTGGATGCGGTCGACGGGCAACGGCAGGTCGTTGTAGCGACCCAACAGGGTCTTGGATAATACTGCGTTTGGAGAGTTCGTCAGGACTGGGCCTGACAGAATCTTTGGATTATCTGTAAAACAATTATTCATTTAAAAAAAATGTTTTTTTATTGTTATTAGTCTTTACCTACTGAATTTGTTTAACAATTATGTTTTCATTGAAATAATTTTCTTTTCATTTAGATTTTTTATTTGATTATTTAATGCAGTTTAAATTTACGTTTATAAAAAAAGTTACTATATTAAAAACTTTCAAACTAACCTCTACGACGATCGATGATATTACTTGTCATTGTCATGATGACATTATAAAATATACAAATAAATCTAAATATATTTATATCAATAATAGTGTTATCTTTGACTGTGTCCCATTTAAAACGTGAATCATTATATCAAGAATATAAATGAAGCCGGGAAAAAAATACCTATTTTTTAAATAATTTTACTGCGAATTTTGATAATTAAACATAAATATATGATAATTACAAAATCTCGTAAAAGGTTAAACTTCCGAATTTTGACAATTAAAAGAAGAAGTTTTGACGTTATTGTTTTGAAAATTACAGTATATAAAGTGAACGAATGAACAAGTAGAACAGGTAATGTTTGTCAAGCACTTACCTTCTATTTTAACGAGACCTGAGTCAGCCATTTTGTGGATTTTTAATTAACCTGAAACAAGCAAAGACAATTATAAGAAAACGGAAATAGGTATAATAAAAGAATAAAAATATATTTTACACAAAGTAGATGAATACTTAAAAAAAACTATGAATTCGCCAGTAAGATACAAATTACATATAAAAAAAGTAAAACACATTTTGGAAATGGTTTTAAAAATATAATAAAAAAATATTAAATTCTATACTAAAACCATCTTAAATTCAAAATAGTAAAATATATTAGGAAAAATAGGTACTTAAAGAGTTTCCTTGACATTTGCGAGCGAACGATAAAATTATCAAAATAACTATACAGATTGAACATAATATAATAACTAATCAAAATATTCATTTTTATATATCGGTTTACAATTTCGTACTTTTAAAGGCGAACATGTTTTTTACTATTTTATTAAAAAAGCAAGCTGTTTTAGTTTCTGAAATAGTTATGGAAGTAGGTAGTAAGAACACGCAGCCCATAGTACTTCATCTCGGTAGTGTTATTGCCATTGTCACTGTACGATATGTATTTCTTTTAATTTGCGTGATAAAGGGTACAAATGCGTGAATAAGGCATTTTCTTTTTTAGCTTCACGCTGTATCCCGCATATAACAGAGTAGGCACAGAGAATATTGTCAAGATAAGCGATTCACCACTTTCCCCTTAAATTTGAGGCATGACGGGTTAGCGAAACTTAACGCCGCAGTTATACATATAAATATTTCTAATCCGTATCTTAACTGCGCAACGATGACTTCAATTTGATTGCTATGTCCTATTAAAAAAACTGAACCGCTACTCAGCTGTTTAGAACGTGCCTATCATAAACTTTAGCCTTGGCTAAAGAAATAGGTTTTACATTCAATATTGTATTTGCGTATTACTTTTGCGTTTTAATATTATTAACGATCTAATGAATATATAAATTATATTATCTATAAGCGCAGATGGATTCAAGGTTTCTTTTGATTTTATAAAATAAAAATATGTGACAAAACAATAAAATATATATTATGACTACTCTAAAAACGTCCATAGAAGACTTACATAATCTTAGGTGTAAATGGAAAAGAACATAGGAAAGAAATATCTTTAAAAAAAATCAGCTTCACGCTGTATCCCGCACACAGCAGGGTAGGCAGAGGGAACCTAGTGTTAAGACACTCCTTTTCCCACTTTCTGCCGGATTCTGTAGGCATTGCGTGTTGAGTGGCAGAATATCTTAATTTATTTTAACGAGGGAGAATCGGAGAAGTATTTAAAACACAATGTCTCTAATTTAAAATAACTTTCAATTTCTTTAAAATAACTTTCAATTTCTTCACGTAGCGGTAGTCACGTAAGGGTCACGTTCACGGGCGTCACGGTCAGGTGAGCACTACGGTGTGTCTAGACATTGCACAGACAAAAAAAGTAAACAAACAAACTATTATATTACACTCGTCGTGATACGCGGGCTACGCGTGTTTGTCAGTGTTTTTATTAATATTGTTTGTTTACTGAAAAGTTTGTTTACGGAAAGTGCGGTGTTGACTTCCGCTACTTCCTTGGAATTTTTTTTATATATAAATAAATAAATATTAATTTCGCTCAGTATTTAGTTTCTTCTTTACCTCATATTCCTCCGTGTAACAAAAGTGTACAGGGGAACTAGAAGATATTCTAGTGTAGAAAATTTATACATGCAACCATGTACCTAGCTAATTAATTTACAATATTAAAAATAACTTAACAGTGAATGATTTTAATATATCGCAATATCTACACTTCCGTTGCAATCCTCGTTGCATTATAATAATTCAATATTGTTCACTAATAATTTAAAATTGATATTTAATGTTAATATGTGGATATTATTTTTTCAGCTTCACGCTTAAGCCAAGACAGGAAGCGATATCAGCGATGCCTATTGTATCCCGTTTATTGAGTAAGCAGTGGGAACCTGGGAGCCTAATTTTAAAACACTCCGTTCTCCACTAAGACAATACCGTACCCCACTTTCCGCCGAATTTTTAAGCCAAGTGTTGTCAGAGCGAAGAAAAAAAATATTAAATATTTCATTTCCTCAGGTGGGAATAGAACCCACAACCGTCGCAAAGATTTATAATAATTATTTTCCACTACTCGACATTCTCTAGCGTAAGAGATGACAAACGCTCTTTACTATAAAACAATGATTGATACCACTCTCGACAATAGTAAATAAACTGGGCCCTTGACACAACCCACGAGGCATTGGACGCCGGGGTGTTGGCTTTGGGCCAACTGGTGTTAAAGCTGGCACCTCACACTCGACGGTGTACCGGAAAGTTTTCTATGTTGTGATGAAAATTAAAATTAGCGCCAACCACGAAATTTACTTTTAATAGAAATTGACGGACTATTTACTGTATATAATATATTAGAATATTTTATTTAGGTAATCAAAAATAAAGTTAAAAATAATGTATATCGCAGAGGCCAGCCGTGGCGCAGAGGCACGAAGTGAGACTGTAAAACCGACTGGTTGTGGGTTCGATCCCCACTCGAGAAGATGAAATATTTACTTAAATTTATATTTCCATTTCTTTGCTCAAGTTTCGAGGCAAAGAGCTGCGTTTAGTTCTGCCACTTATCACCCAATGCCTCGAGAATTCGGCAGAAAGTGGGGAACGGAGTGTCTTAACATTAGGTTAGCCTCTGCCTAATCTGCTGTACGCGGGATACAGCGTGAAGCTGATTTTTATTTAAAAAATAAAGTTAAAATTAATGTATTTCGTATATTTTTTTTAGCTTCACGCTGTTCCGCCTATAGCACAGTGGACAGACAGAGGCTGAGACATTCCGCTCTCCACTTCCCATCAAAATTGTATACATTGCATGAAGAGCGGCGGAACTGAACGCCGCACATACATACATATTTATTCTATTTATAATCACAGGAAACACCCAAAGATTTAACGGTTAATTACCACTACGCATAACAAAGAAGCGTTGCCAATGCGACCTGCTAAATATTATGTCATTGTAAATTAGCTAACTCGTCGCTTCGTATCAATGCCAAGAACATCAATAAGACTAGTAGAACGTGTCAGTGAAAATGCTGGTTTTAATGAAATTAAGTTTGTTATGGCCCAATCGCAGTGTATACGCGATGGTTGTAAGTTCGATTCTCAGTCATTTTTTTTTTTTGGAGGAACGTTCGGTCTTAATACTAGATCATTTTTGTCTATTCTGCTATATACGGGAAGAAGCGGGAAGATAAACAACAGAAAAATGTTTTTTTTTTCAATTTTTTTTTGTTAATTTCCTATTTTAATCAGACCATGTTCTGTTTTGTTCGTCATGCATCATGCAATATGTTTTAAAAGGAAAAAGAAATCAGAGAGCGAACAGAATCCTCTATGATTTTTTTTTTTAATTTATGACAAATATTTAAAATTAAAACACTCGTTAGGTATATTAATAATTAATTATTAAAAACCTATATTAATTTTATTCTACAACTGTAAAGACTATTTCTTTTTTCATATAATTTCAACATTCAGTGCAGTCTACAAATATAAATGAATATCCACAGATGAATAATTCAATATTCTTGTTGCTCCGGAAATAGAAACGGATATCAACGATCTATCAATACTTGACCTAATAAATCCTCTAAACTCTAAACTATTATAGGTGAAACTATAAAGAAATGGAAAATAATATTTGGAAAATAGGTTTTTATGTTTTAAATAAAAACAAGGAAACATAAGGAAATAGAGTCAAACATAATCAAAAGTTAATTCAGGCCAGTCGTGGCGCAGCGGCACAAAGTGTGACTGTGAATGCGACGGTTGTGGGTTCGTTTCCCACACAGAGAAAGGAAACGTATAAGCCGTTTATTATGTAAACTACCCCAAAAAAAGAGAAAACTTATTGAAATACCAAGTTCAAGTCAAGCTTCCTTTACGGCGGAGCTTAACGCCGTGACACTTAAGCTAATTATTAAGTAATGTCAACTAGTTATTATAAACTATATTTTTTCATAAACTGTTCAAAATAGCTTTGAACATTTATTTACTCTCAATTTGCCGTAATAGCCTGGGTCGGTACAAGCAACCAAGCTTTCTCTGTAACTTTAATGTATTTCGATACAGTTTACTTAATTAATAGATGCTTTAGCTACGTCGCCCATGAAACCTGTTCTGTGGTTAGTTACGTACGGACGGATAGCTATTGTAATTATTCTATACTATAGTATACCAATATGCTGTTATTTATCAACCTTATAATACGTAAGAATGTTAAATATGGCAATTCTCATTAAATAAATGTTTTAAATATTTTGCAATATATATTCATATAATATTTTTTTTAAATAACAATTTATTTATTAACATTTAAAGAAAAATACCGATTAATTTCATTCCGTTCCGTTTTTATTGCGTGTTGAGTGGTGGAACTCAACGACGCGCTTTGTCTTATTTACCAGACTAAGGCAATGAAAACAATAGGTTTCTCCCAATGAGAAACGAACCCACAACCGTCGCGTTTAACCACTGCGCCACACCGGGTTTATGCAGTTTTACGTGGGATTTAGTGAATATGACATGATATTAGAGCGTCTCGAGACGTGCAATTTTCAAGTGCCGGATCAACAGATTAATGTTGCTAGTATTAAATATTAAATATAGACTACGACTACGTTATGTTAGAGATTGCAATTTGGAAAATTATTTACCGACTTATATAACTAAAATATTTATATTTTGTATTTTTATGTTGTTTTTTTTTTAATCAAATCAGCTTCACACTGTATCCGCTGAATCTAGTGTTAAGACACCCCGTTCCCCACTTTCCGCCAAGCACCAGAGCGAAGAAATGAAAATATAAATGTAACTAAATATTTCTTATCCTCGAGTGGGGATCGAACCCACAACAAGTCGATTTTACAGTCACACTTTGTGCCCCTGCGCCACGACTGGCTTCACTCTCGCTGTTTTTTTTTTACTTTTATTATATAATTAAAAATCTTGTTTACAAATAATAACGTATTCAAACATACCTACTTACCTATACATTACACCTTTAAACCTGTACCTGTATTATAGAGGAGAGTCACGTATTATACATATTTAATGTAACATGATAATAAGACGCAATCGTTTGTATATAATCGAATAAAGATTTAATTTTCCAGTTAAATTATTATATTATGATACAAATTCAATTTAGAAAAAAAAAAATAAAAATTAAAATCAGCTTCACGCTGTATCCCGCACACAGCAGGGTAGGCAGAGGGAACCTAGTGTTAAGACACTCCGTTCCCCACTTTCTGCCGAATTCTGGAGGAATTGCGTGTTAGTGGCAGAACTCATCGCCGCGCTTTGCCTCGACACCAGAGCGAAGAAATGGAAATATAAATTTAAGTAAATATTTCATCTCCTCGAGTGGGGATCGAACCCACAACCAGTCATTTTTACAGTCACACTTTGTACCGCTGCGCCACGACTGGCCTCAAAAAAATTAGATTTGTTTATAATTCTAATGTTATTGAAAAACCCTTTGTACTTTATTGGTTCGTACGTAATCATACGTATATAATGGCTTGGAAGTAATCAAATTGGAATTTAGTTGCGGAATTCATATATTTTTCTATAGTAGATGGTTTAAAAATAGTTGTTATGAATAAATAATTTTCGATAGTCGAAAGTCGTGAATTCGATTCCCACTTGAGATATTTTTTTTCAGCTTCACGCTTCACGCATGTAACAAAGTAGGCAGAGGGAGTCTAGTGTAGAGACAGTCCGCTCTCCACGTTCCACTAAATTCCAGAGGCATTGTGTATTCTGTGGCGGAACTCAACACCGCGTTTTTACACTTGAGATAAATGTCGGCACATACTATTTACATAGGAGTATATAGTATCTAAAATTTATAATAACCAATAAACTATTTAGTTTACTAAAAACTACAGCGCATTCACAACCTGTAATTTTCCCTATATCAATTCTTGCTTTATAATATAGTATTATTTGACGTGACCTTATTTCTGCAGGAGAACAGTGCGACTTGGTGAGTTACAAGCGACCCTTGGAACGTGTGTAATTTGTGTTAACGACCCGAGGGGTGGAATTGAATAATATTTCTAGTACTTTCGGACATAAAATCTACAATAGCAGCAAAGAAATTTTTGTAAATATTACCTAAGTTTGTAGTATCATATAAATATTTTATCTTTAATCTTAACCTGCGGCTACTCCCGAGTGATCAAATGGCAAGAACAGAAAGTCGCAAATATAATTACTAAATTATCAAATCGAGTCAAGAGTTCCTAAGGTTTGTGCGTTGTTTCAAATAAACTCTTTAATGTTATAGTTAATAAAGATTTATAATATATTTTTAGTTTACACTCATATTGCAGTGCATGTAAACTCTAAAATGATAAAAAGTATACGGACCAAGTGTTTGTAGTGCTGAACTAAATAATGATAAAAAAAACTCTGAAATGAAAACGGAGACTGGAGTCACCAATAAACAAGTTTTTCCGCAATGCGGAAAGCTTATAAAGATAATAATATTTATACCTTTGCGATAACATATATAATATTAAATATAGATAAATAATACTTAATCATTTAGTGGTTATGCATGAATTTTATAACCAGGATTATTCATATAATTTTATCGTAAATAAATATATCCATATAATTGCTTCAATCGTTAAGCAGTGTCGTTCATTTTATCTTTTTTTTATTAAAATGTGATATAACTATCTCTATAGATATTATTATTAGGTCCGCACTCTTTTTCATATTATTATTTAGTGTATGTAATTTTTGTATTTATTCAAAGACTAAAGCCAAGTGCGAGATAAGGTATTTTTTTCCTTTTATGTAATCTCTATTTAAAATTAATTATATTTGTTGTTATTAATATTAATTATACTAGTCGTCCCTTGCAACTTTGTTGGCGTAAATTTTAAGAAGTTAAATAAAAAAAATATTCTCGTCCTTTCCGGTTCCCGTAGGAATTTCGAGAAATCCTCTATTACCCTACACTCCCTAGCCTACCTACATGCCAAATTTCAACTTTCAAAGTCCTGTAGTTTCATTTGGGCATAATCTATGTATCAATAATATATAAGTAGCGAAATTGTATAGATATAAAACACACTTTTAATATCAATTATATTTATTACAATTTTATCATATTTCCAATTTTATCTTTCACACGTGCTCCATTTAGCAATGCAGTGGTCACGTGATATGATAAACAGATAAACACAGATCAAAAGATGTTTTATCATTATTGATAACAAATTACTTTTTTATTAGCTTCACTCTGTATCCCGCAAGGAATACGGTAGGTAGAGGGAAAGAACCTAGTGTTAAGCTACCCCGTCTCTAACTTTAGGCAAAATTACCGAAAAAGGCTGCCGATTTGTATTGTTACCAAAGCGAAAAAATGAAAATATTAAATACTTCATTCGCCCGACTGGGAATGGAACCCATACCTGTCGCATTTACAGTGACAACTAATCTTCATCTCTGCCAATGTACCACAACGGTCGGACCGACGTTCTTATTTATATTTAAATATAAATATCATAAAATACTTTATAATTGAATTTCTGTTAAGACTATACCTAATAATGTTCATAGAAAATAAATTATAAGAAAAATTGAACATCGTCAACTGTATAGAACATAACATTTAAAAACTATTGTCAATTTTATGACGATATTCATAATTTTGACTCGCTTCACTGAATAAGTTAAGGGAAGTTGAAATAAAATCGACGAAAAGTGAACGGAGTGTCTTGACATTAGGTTCCCTCTACCCGGCTATATGTGGGATAGTGCGTGAAGCTGAAATTTCTAACAATACAAAATATATAAATAGAACATCTTCTAGGAAATGTTAATTCCAGTAAAAGCTATATTCACATTGGGCATCTAAGGCTAATAACTAAGTGAGTAATATATCTTAGACATCGATTCAAATGGTTATTTAATAGATACTAAAGCCGTTCTGTATAGGTTTGCTATCATTTCCACATCTGTAGAAAGATATTGTGAAGATTGAATAGTTATGTATTAGATATAGTAGGAATATTATAATTAAATTCCCAAAAGTAACTATACACTGTATCCCTCACATAGCAGAGGGAACCTGGGAACGTAGTGATAAGACATTCTGTTCCCATTACGACACTTCCGTTACCTACTTTCCGCTAAATTCTGCGGCATTGTGTGGCGGAACTCAACATCGCGCTTTGCCTCGTTACCAGGGTGGAGAAATGAAAATATGAAATTAATTACTTTCTCTCTGGGCCATATCCCATACGTTTGTCTGGGATGCAGCCGAAAACTAAAAAAAAAGATCAACAATTTCTACACACTTTCAAAACCCGAACAAAAGTCATTCTGATAACTACCCTAATAACTAACGGGTATTCCCCCTACATAGGTATTATGAGTAGCGGCGCAAAGGCATTCTTGTAAATATTTATATGGATATAACTGATTGAAGGTACCCACCCATCCAACTAAATATGGCAAAATATAAAAAATAAATCAGCTTCACGCTGTATCACGCACGCAGCAGGGTAGGCAGAGGGATCCTAGTGTTAAGACACTCCGTTCCCCACTTCCCTCCGAATTCTGGAGGCATTGCGTGTTGATTTTTAGACGGGCGTCGTACGTCTCGTTGGAAATAGCATATAATTAAATTTGTTCTCCCTTGACAAATAAAACTTTACGTATAAAGGAAAATCGTAAAGCCAAATTATATTTCGTAAATATAAAAATAAGAACTCAGTCAAGGTGCGCGTCTAAAAATATAAGTGTATTTTATTTGGTCGTAAAATGTCAAACAAAAGTGTATTATAAGCTTGAATTAACTTTCGAAATAAATATTCTCCTAATTTGTATAAGATATTTTGTATTACACATACATATATTGAAAATGGTTTAGAAAATAGTAAACCATAAGGTTTACCTAAAGAATGAGCGCAATAGACTTGTATTATTAACAGTTTAAATTAATTAAAATTACGTAAATTTTCAAGAACTATTTTGAACGACCTCGTAATTGGTTCAAAATTTGACCAATGCCAAAACGAAAGTAAAAAATACCGTTTTTTTTCATACATAACAAAAGATTTCGAAAAAAAAAACTTCGAAACAATCGAATTTAATTTATTTCATAATAAGGAGTGCGATGTATCTAATATAAGTTATTGTTTACAGTGTATACGAGTACATAAAGTATTTATAACTGATAACGATTAGCGTTCGAGATAGATTTTTTATCGCGCACTTCCAACATTGTGACACTGCGTGGTGTGATAAGTTATATAAAAAAAATCTTTGTTTTAAGGCCTGTCGGGGCGCAGGACCACGTAATGCGACTGTAAGCGCGAGAGGTTGTGGGTTCGATTTCCATTTAAGGAAATGAAATATATAAGATTCGCATTTTCTTCGCTGTGTTCCGTCACTCAACACCCGACCTTCAGATTTCAGTGGAAAGTGAGGAGCGGAGTGTCTTAACGTTAAGCTCTCAGTCCTCTGCTACATGTAGGATACATCGTGAAGATGAAAAAAAAACCATTTTCTTTTCTCGTTGACGTAAAGACAATTGAAAGCTGACACGACGTGATTACATAGAAAATTATAAAATTATTCATTTGATGAACTCACAAATTTACAGTCACAACATTACTTTGTCCAAAACATAAAAGACAATAAAAATTCCGAAATAAAAAAAAATGAGCAGCAAAATACTTAATGACACTTTTATACATTGTTACGTATATAAATGAATGAATCTGTTTAAGCCAGCTGTTCACTATCCATAGAAAGTGTACCGGAGTTACATTTCATACCTATGTACTTGCGTCATGGTGGGTACCTATACACAAAGATGCAATCTGAGACGAGTCGGTCTTGACCTAAAGAAGAATAACTACAAACTACAGTACATAGCGTTTGCGCAAGCAAATACGATGTAAACAGGTATAGGATATACCCGAAAAACGTGCCCAAGACTGGTAAGGAGGTATTCTCAAAACATACGCAATATTATTACTAATATACTATATACATAAATTACAATGTTACAACAATTTAATATCGTGTTTAGACTTAAGGTTAGATAAATCCATTACAGTATTAAAGATATCTTATCAATAAAACCTAATTAGGCTAATCAATAATTAAATTCAATAAAATTTGAAATCAACCTTAATTTCTGATCTTGTGGATATGGATTCCAGTGGAATTGTGATATAATATCTCCACGTGCATAGTAAGTAGATACTTAGACAGAGACCCGTGTGGGCGTCACAAGCTGAATATATAAAGGTAATGTAAATGAAACCTCGCAACAAGAAATGTATTACTGATAATAATGCTAATTTTAAAGTAACGGTTTCCATATCAGAAGTTGCGTCAACCATCCAATATTGGGTCACGGTTTTGACGACCTGACAGATAAGCCTAAACCGACTGGTTTGCTAACTATATTACCGTTGGTTTCGTTATATATACATTATCTACAGTTTGTTATTTTTATTTATTATAAGATAAAGAAACGTTACATCACATATTCCTCAATTTTGAGTTTACTTTATATTGGTATATTACTTTGGTTAAGACGATGCGAGGTTGTTACTAAAGTACTTTAGTCATCGACTGGTTTAGTTTCTTTGCACTAGGTTACCCGTTAAGTTCCGTATACTATATATTTTTTGTAATTTCTACCTAGTACAGTCTCGATCTAGTCAGAAAGACCTTATTTTTTTACACAATATATATTGGTGTTATAAATGTTAGCTTAGAATCACAATATGTAGATTGAAATTTATAAAAAAAATATGGCCTAAACTTAAATACAATGGAAAATTTTGATTCATTCATTTTATTTTTATATAAAACGTAATGCGGGCCAACGATCGACGTTATCACTCAATTAAAATGATTCGACATATTGGAGGACGTTGCAGATAGCCTACTTTTGTATTACAAGGGGTTTGCCGAACAAGGATTATTCTTTGTTTACAATTGATATAATCAAGGCCATCTAATAGATATATCTGCTTTATGAAATAACAGAGTAAGCGAGCAATAGGCCAAGGTCAGGTACGTATTGCGTATAAAAAAACAATAAATATTTATATTTTTATGATAATATGAATATTATAATCAACTTCCTTAGAAGATGAGTTATGTTTTAAGAGCGTATTGACCTATTTTTAGATATCTACATATACCTTATAAGCATTTCATAAGCATTACATTTGTGTTTTTAATTGACCAAAGGTCATTGACTGATAGGAGAATAATTAATATCTGCAGCACATTGCCGTATATAAGTCTTAATTATCAATCCTCATATTCAAGATTATAAAATAATTCAATATTAATAGGCTAATTTAATTTTTTTTGTTTTTTTCCGCCAGCGAGAGGCGGGTACAGCTGTGATGTATTGGCGCGAACTACATATATTTATAAATAGCATACGTACGGAAAGTTTACAGGAGATACATAACCCGAGAGTGTGAAGGTGCGTGACCGTTGATGAGTCACGTCTGTTTTTATTTTTACGTTTTCATTCGTACGAGAGGGACGCTGTCACGCGGCGGCGCCGTGATTGTCAAACCCTTTGAGTGTTATTTACTAACAAATGCCTAAGGTTAAATATTCCTAAATTTACACCTTTATGAACCAATTCACGCCTGAATTGTTGTTAACGTGGAAATCACGTTTATTGTTTCAAGTTTCAATCGGAGGACATTTTAAGTTTAAACTTTAGAATAATGAGCGTTCCATTCCTCTAAAAGAAAGTCACGTAAGCGTTGAGCTCTATCTGTCAATACACAATATCTAAATAATATCCAGAAAGTGGAGAATAGAACAATAGACGTCTACTAACTTTTTATTCGATAGTTTTCTTATTTTCAATAATTGAATTAGTCGAAAAAATCGTCTAATTCAATTACTGTAAGTATTAAAAATCAAAAATTAAAAAAACATGCATTAATGTTGATACGAAATTAACAATTATTTTATAATAAAGACATACAAAATAAAAATCTATAAATAATAAAGAAAATAATAACAGTATTCGTGTTATTATACATTAATTTCCTCATAACTACTTATGCAGGTACAATCCCTATTCACATTGGAAAATTTATTGAAATGTTTAAAAATAAAGTTACTGCGTTTGACCTTTAAATACGACGCCCTGTTCAGTGTTCACGCTCTCGCGCCGTGATGTGTTGCGAGCTGCAAGCGTAGCCGGTGCGCGAGTTCAACGAAATTTTGTACATATCTTATGACGTTGAGACTGAGATATCGCGTTAATAATTTTAAATACAGAAACAAAGGATAATTTTTTTCAAGTTCATCAAAAAAGTATAGGTGAAAATAAAATAGGAATATTTTCTAAATAGGTTTTTGGGCCTTTCGCTTTGTCTGAACCGATTTGGGGCCAACAATAATTTTTTTTTTATTGTCGTTAGCACTTACGCGAAGAACTTTTGGAATATTCTAATTTCTATCTTAATAAGATTTTGTTTTTCTAATATTTACTATATTTCAAAGGTATTACAATCTACTAAATGGCGGTATCCATAATGACACTGCTCAGGTGAACGGTCGTACCAACCTTCTCTGAACAAGTTATTGTGTAATTTTACTTTATACAGATACAGAACAGACAGACAAAGAACAGCACAATATTGTGCTTCCTACAATTAAAAGTTTAAAGTTAACCTAATTTTGTTTCCGTAAGGAAACGTTACGATACAAAAATAAACATGTTTAACAAATATTCATGATTCATTATCATTTGGTCTTTGTATTTTATTACGACACGTCTTAAAGGTCATTTTAAAGGACTGTTAAATATATTAAATTTGTCATATTAAGACATTTGGATTTTAGGTCGTCAAGCACTCCATTAAATAGTAATTAAAAATGTTAGTTATTAAATAAATAGTTACAGTAAGTCGTTTTTAATATGCTAAGTTTAAATTATGTTAATGACTTGAAAAATTATCTATCAATTAATGTTAAACGATGTAATAGTTACTCTTGTTAATATTAAAATAGCTTATTTTCATTGTAGCATATATTTCTATAGCGAGGTCAATAATGTTACGATGTTAACTGGGAAATGGGTTTAGATGGATTGAATAGTAATGTATTAAGGATTCATGTGAACTTGGCCGTGTTATAATTACGAGAATTTCGAATTTACATGAACGAAATTATACTTAGAATATCGAGCGATATGAAAATAATCACCTATTTGAGATTATTACCTAATTACATATTTCATTTGAAAATTGTACTAATTTATATGAAAACAAAAGCAATTTCTTGTTTCTAAATGAATGTTTACTAAATCATAATTGTAGTGACGCATTCGAAGTAACGAGGTCGATTACTTGTGAATGCACGATAAATGCATTTGTGTGTTATGGTTGGTAAGCTTGTGGTGGGATTCACTTTTTAAAACAAAAGATACATCGGATTTTTTTTATCCTGCTGAGATTTTTTTTGTGTCTCGAATATAGTATAGGGTTGGTGGAGGGAACCTTGTGTTAAGGCACATATAACTTATATTATTGAATTAAAAAAAAATCTATTTTATAAGGAAGTTATGTGAAAGAAATAATCACAGGAAAGGTAGTCAGATATAATAAACAGAAGTCGACAGCACAGTTTCTAAAATGACATTAAATTAATATTGTAGGAAAATATACTAGCTTAAACAAGGTATTGGGTTAGTAATACGTTTCCATGGCAACAATTAGGAGTCACTTTCAAAAACATCGACAGTGTTATATTTATTTAATTGATAATTTTGATCCGCCGCAGTTCTTTCACTATATATACGGTCCGATTCGATGAATAAAACAATACAATCGTGACCCCGACGTTGACTCACTTTATTTGATATTAATATTGGAAATTACTGATATAGTTGATTCTTTGTAAAAATATGAAAGGTCGATCGGTCGCAGTATTAGTTGTATGACCATAATTAAATACTGTCGATCTGGAGTTACGGCTAAATGATAAGTAAGAGAGAAAATAACGTAAATTTCACATTATTTGACGGTTTACTTACTTATTGATTTATAAAGAAACACAGATGTAATATTACGTTCTTGTAAGTATTTCTTTGTCACGTCAAAATATACCTCGACGAACTCGAGATTTTTATCTCCGATTGAGGTTAGAATTAAGTATTAAATTGTTGGAATTGATGGAATATTTACATTTTTCAGTACTTCTTCGTGCAAAACAAATATTGAGTGTCCCCTCCAATATTAAACGATGAACTGACGATAGTTTGTAATGTTTAAAAAGTTCGCTTAGCAAGTACTATGAAAGTTTGTATCGCGAGCATTTAATAGAACCGCGTATTTTGGACGAGTGTGATGCAATTCGCAATGCAAGGGGCCTCGCCTGCACCGGCCCCTGGGCCAGCGGGGCCCGCCGGGGGGGCCTCGCTGGCACACTGTACAGTTAAAATAAAATATATACAGTACCTTGATAAAGTCCTTAAAGCCGCGCGCGAATCGTGCGTGTAGCGATGCGGTCGGAACAGAATGTACGCCACCGACGCCGTTCAAAGATTGACTGATGCTCCAACGGCGTGCTGGTGAATATATGCGCGCGCATCACTTGCGCTTGCGTGGAGGGAGAACCGCGTACAGTCGGCCACACACCGCTGGTCCACCGTTCATTCAGAAGCGTTGGTGCGTTGCGGCATTTTAGTACGCCACCGTACATCCATCGGCGACATCGGATGTCCCATACCATTAAATTGTTCTGACAAATTGAAGCAGGTAATGGTTCCCACTTCGAACGATTGGAGGTGATTGTTTGGGAAGTCCGCGGTCCCCCAAGGGTCCGCGGCTCGGCCCGACGACGGCCAGTATGATATTCGAATAGTAAACAACTTTTGAAAGATGCATGTTTGCGTGGGAAATTTTCAATTTATCTGCATTGCCGGAAACTGCGCGGTGCGGGAAGCGCGGAACATTGTTAAATAGTTCAAATTTGTTGTTGACAGTTTGATTAAGAAACAGGAAAACTGGGACTCGTTGCAAAAAACGCGTTAAAATTGCTTATTTTGTTTTTAAAAAACAATTGTATTTTCAGTTATAATATAATTACAAAGAGAATCAACATCTTTAAGACTTACTTACTATACTTTGTTAATCAATTCCTAGCCTGATCCATTAATTTCGTCTCAGTCTAGATCAAATTTACCTATATCTAATTACATCGCGTAAGTGCCGTAGATGATTTTTGTATAAATAATTTTAAATATCATATCGTAATATTCAAGTCGATAGTAGATTTTCAATTTCTTAGTATTTTCCTGTTATTTTTGCAAGTGTCATACCAATTATTTATTACTATTATCTTTTATTACTTTATAAATATACATGTTTCATTATTATTATGATATAATTTGTTAACATATTTCAAAGTTCGCCCAAAGTTGTGGTGCTTTGGCTTGTTTTACTCAGAATACTTAATCAGGTTAGACAGAGTGCCTTGTTGGGTATCTTTTATGGTCTATCAGAGAAGTTGTGGATGGCAACTAAGTTTAGTGACTAAGGTTAGTCACTTATCTTTAAAATATATTTCTTTTTCTATAAAATTTATGAAGGTATGTATGTATTAAAACACAGCAAGTGATAAAAATATGGCAAGTTTATATTGTTACAATTCGCGTTACGCTACAATCTGTTACTATAAATACTTATAATTCGCAATTGTTTATTATAACTTTTTTTTATTTAGATCGACCATTTTTCAAAATTTACTTACCTTGATTGAACCAAAAACAATATTTATATTAACTATAATTTTTTTTTTAAGAAAATCGATTCAAATGCTCTATGGATTTTTCACAGCCGTTTTTATTTTAACTCTCAAAGCGATATAAATGTGACCTTCAATAAGTTCTCGCAGTTTCATAGAGAAGACGCCATGGGTAGTACTTTTTACTTGGTATTTTGAATATTCACACATCAATAAGGAAGTATACGAATTAGAGCAAATGTGAGGCCGTCGTGGCTCAGGAGCACAAGCGTGTGACTGTAAACACGGCGATTGTAGGTTTGATGATAACTCAAAGGAATTAAACATTTTCATTTCTTCGCTTTGGTTACTAGATAAAACATATCCCAGAGTTCCGCCACCCAACAGCAATGAATGAATGAGAAATGTCTCAAAGATTCGTAGAAAAGGGAGAACAGAGCGACTTAAATAGGTTCCCAGATTCCCTCTTTCTATCTCACTATGGGATACAGCGTGAAGATAAAAAAAATAAGGAAGTACGTACTGTATGTAGCCTTTCAGATTTAAAATTAGGTAGTTCATATACACTAGTTTATTGAAAACTAATCTGCCGCTGAAGCGCATTGAATTCTTTTTAGCGCCCAAAGCAAAAAGAGGGGTATTATAATTTTGACGTGTGTGTCTGTTTATTTGTCTATAGAACCGTAGCTCCTAAATTAATGAACAAATTCGTATACGAATTTAATAAAAAGCCTTGTTCATCGCGGTGATAATTGGTTATGTTTTATGAAGCCCTTTGCCAAGATTAGGTAGCGATATTTTTGGTCTTGGATTTATGCTAGTTAAAACTTACGTAAAAATGTTCTATCAGATGCAAAGAAACAAACATGCAAAGAACGGTTTACACCATTTAAAAATAATTATTTGAAAATAATTAAAATATATTTTCGATCTCGATTTTTAATTTTAACAGAAATATAGAGCTTAGAAACGAATTTAAAGACTACTGCTTCGACGGAAAAAAGAAATATTTTTTACACCATATCATTTGGTGACGAAAAGTAGATTTACTGTAATGTAATGTGCAAAAAATCTAAAGAGAAGAAACACGATAGCGTGATTTGGTTCTACGATGACGTTTTACAATATGCTGCAAAAAATCAATCAAAAACTACCTGAAAACATTTAATTAGGAAATTCGACCCTCTACTCATCAGACTTGACCTCGTCTGTTTTTCATTATATTCGAATCATAACAATAATGTTGATGCTTCGATTTGTTATAAAAGTAACTATATTCTTTAATTATATTAAAATAAGATCGTCCTTTCTAGACAAAATTCATTTACTACCAAAAAGAAACTAAATCCTTATACTTTAAATTAAGCTTTTTATTACTAACTTATTCAAGGTCCTATAACATTATGATATATTTAGTGTATTTTGTTGTAATATTATAACAAAGAACAGTCGGCACGACTAAACAAAATGTTCCGGTGACAGTTTACATAATGTTTATTTTGTTGATATTATTACATACATTGTAAATAATAAGAAGAAAAACGTCTGATAGACCTCCCTACTACCTGTTATCAATACAATCATATACAAATAGATACTTACACACGATTGTATAAATAATAAGCAAATATGGACGATAAATGCTGCGCTGTTTTGACTGAACTCGCAGTTTTCTTTGTAAAATATAATTATTTAACTTACTAAATTTCTTCCTTTTTATACGCTTTTGAATATTTATAGTAAGCCTGTGAAAATTTCAATTTTCAAGTTTATAGTAAAATGCATGAAATGATGATTTTTTTTGCTACAATAATTTCTATTCTAGATATAATAGAACCCACTTCATACGTCACGCTTTAATATGATTTCATGCGTTTTCACACCATTCTCCACCACCACTTGGTACCTTTTTTCGTTTAAAACGCCTCTTAACAAGTTATCCATTTTTATATTGCAAAAGTAGGCAAACGAGCCGAGTTCACCGCCTGCTTGTGAGCTGGATCTTCATTCTTGGATATCTTCAACCTGAGGGGATTGAGGAGGTGTTGCCAGCCTTGATAAGGACGAAAGTGAACCAACCGACGCCTGAAAGTCCTGAAATCGTAGTGCTGAGTAAACATTTCAGGAGGAATATATCATTCCGCAGTTTGCATATATCCATATGCGGAAACACTGGCATTGATGTACGCCCGCTAGACGCAAACCATCCATTCAGCTGGATAAAATTTACTTCTGAGGCGAGAGGTAATATTGTAAAAAGAGGATAGTAGTACCATTTGGTACTACAAACGATGCCTGGAAGCATATAGCTATTTTGAATTTGAATTTGATAACAAATACAAACTTACACCGATGAATTTGATAACAAACACTGAACAACGTTTAAGTTTGAATAAAGTGATGATACCCAAATGAGAGTGAGAATCCTTTCTCAGTAATGCAGTGATCACGGTAGTCTCAAAGTAAAAAATGCATTAAAAATTATTGTCACATCACATCATTGGACATTTGGTAGTTTTTTTTTTGGCAAAATAGTGGATGAAGCCAGATGTATGACGAACACACTATACTCAGCGGCGGAGGGTCCAAGCCAGTCCCCTCACAGGGGAATTAAATTAACAATTGTTGTATTTTTCAATATTTATTAAATACAGATAAGAATTAAATTTAATTTGCATGGTAGTCTACGATTTTATGCAAGTGACAGGAAGTAAGACAGTAAAAGACCAGAGAGGTGTCAGAAAAAAAAGGAAATTTGATCAAAATTGAATTCCTACTTAGGTATATGTACGTTATTTTTTTATAGACAAGCATATCTTTACAAATAAAAATCACATGACTAATAAACAAAGAAACATTGTAAATATAATTATAAAAATAGAAAAATAGTGTCCAAGTCATAAAGGAATTGTCATCGCGATCTCTTTCTTTCTTTCTTTAATCTCTTTAAATAAGTATAATGAAAAAAAAAGACCAAACGGTATAAAGTGTCAGATCATCTGCCAAAAAATGATTGCAGTAAAAATAAAAAATATCTGCTCCTTCACTTTACTCTTATTAACTGACGAATATCAAAGATGGTACTCAAATTGGTTTGTAATATATATTTTTTTAAAATTTTGTCTATTTTTTATAACGGGCAGTTGGATATTGATAATATTTTTTTAATAGATATTCTGGGGACCACTCCGAGAATATATAAACTTTATGGCAATATGTTTTGCTTCTTGATAAAATCAACATTAACAAAAAAGTCACAACATTAACAACATTAACAAATCAATATTAACAAAAAAGTGAAAAATAAAAAATATTTGTAAAAACAAAAACCCCGACTGCATAAAACTAAAAAGATAATAAACAAGACCAATAGTTTATTAGGATTAACAGTCGGGACCTATAAGTAATTCATCAATCAATAAAATCTTTACCAGAAATCCCTCATAATTTAAAGAGGTCCCGACTGTTAATCCTAATAAACTATTGGTCTTGTTTATTATCTTTTTAGTTTTATGCAGTCGGGGTTTTTGTTTTTACAAATATTTTTTTTATTGTATTACTTCTTATTTTATAAACATAATATTACAAATATATATAACACATATTAGGCAGACAGCAAAACTCATTTTCAGATAGAATTTAGTCATAAGACAACATATTATCATTTTCTTTTATAAGATGCATAAGGAACGTAAAATAACAACACGTAGTATCTTATCAACAGCATTTAACAAACTGGTATATATACAATTATCAACGAAGACCAAGGAGGCCGTCGCAGGAAAACGTCATAAAAATTAAAAAACTAGCGGTCGCGGACCACGGATTTCTGTAGACCACCAGTGGTCCACAGAAGCCTAAATATGGACCGCGAACGATCTTTATTTTATGACTGGGGATGTTGAGGCGAAGTTCCTGTTTGATTATCACAGTTAATTTTTATTATACCTACATGCATAGTCCCTGCTACCAAGAATGATATAAAAGTGGTCCTTGATCAAGAAAAGGTTGGAAACCTCTGCTTTAATAGATAAAGCATGGCGTTGAGTTCCGCCACTCAACACGATTTCGTGTTCCATTTAGAAAATTGAACAAAAAGTGCGTCACTATTGTCTATCCTGCAGTTAAAAACATGAAATTGCAAAACATACAAAACAAACATAAAAAAGATCAATGAACGCGGGTTGAACCCAGAACCATCGCGCGCTAATTGTATCACTTCGCCTTAAGTTTCTATAGAGAATAAAAAAATATTTATCTTGAAGTGTGTCTAAATGGCCATATAATAAGCAAGCGGCTAACTATTATACAAAGAAGTGTGAATACAATTTTCAGATTTTTCCACACAATAACTGCTTGCCAAGTTGACTAAACGTGAATTACATATTAAAGAAAAATTCACAAGACCACGACAGTTGACTTCTTGTGAAGGAAAATGTACAAAAATAAGATAATTTATATTATTATTACATTTTAAATTTGTTACAAGGTGACTTACTACATTACATACTTGTAGGTTTAACTATTGTCTGTACTTTAATTGTATAGAAAATCATTAAAATAAACGTGACTATTATTATGTTTTTAAATTATTTTTCTTAATGTAATTGTAGTTACGCATTAGTCGCAAAACATTTTTTTTTTATGTTCCTTAGGTAAAAAAAAATAATAAATTAGCAATCCTCACTCGAGGCGATGTAATATTTACTTAAATTTATATTTCCATTTCTTCGCTCTGGTGTCGAGGCAAAGCGCGGCGTTTAGTTCTGTCAACACGCAATGCCTCCAGAATTCGGCAGAAAGTGGGGAACGGAGTGTCTAAATACTAGGTTCCCTCTGCCTACCCTGCTGTATGCGGGATACAGCGTGAAGCTGGTTTATTTATTTTATTTTATTTGTGTTAATGAGTCAAAATCACCTATATGTACATACAGGTCGGTATGTCCGATATATAATACATAATATCATAAAATATAAAAAGAGAGTCATGTAATATCGCACGGTTTATAATAAAAGAAATACCGCTAACAAAGTAAAATTTCAATTTAAAATTTGTAGTACTAGACTATAGGAACGTGAAATATTTGTTTTTCCATTTCAAACCCGGTTTTATTTCACAGGTTTTCTATTTCAACACAAATAGTTAGTAGTTGAAATAGAAAACCTGTAAAATCTATTTTTTTTTCGATTTCAGTTATTTTTCACATTAGCTAGTGCTGGTATCCAGTAAAAAAACATATAGATTGGATCCCAGGGCCACCAGACCTACGTCATTTTAGCAAAGCTGGCATTTTGAGTTAAGACGGTGTGTGTATTTACTAAATTGAAAGTGGGGCCCTTTCTGAGGTAGCACTAACTTAAGCACCACTCACTTAGTTAGAGCAAATTATGTTATCCTAGCAAGCCTTTAATTTACATATATTATTTACGAATTATTTCAAGACCCCCTAAAATCACCCTGACCAATCCGATGGCGCAATCATCCTCCCAGACAGAAATATACCTTTATTTGGTGCTATCTCAGAACAGGTCCCACTTTCAAATTAATGAGTATGCATACCGTCTTAACTATATATTAGAACAAAAGTCCCCAAAATTTCAGCTTTGCTAAAGTGACGTAGGTCTGGCGCTCCTGGGATCTTGGGCTAATAAAGATAATAACGGGAGAATTCAAATTCAAATAAAAATCAAAATAATAAATTACATCTTTCATTTTTTGAACGTCAAACAATTTACCACCAGTTCACTAAAGTCTTCATTGATCAATGCCTCAGACCTAAGAAGAACCGGCGTAAGAAACTCAGCGATTTTTTTTAAAATCAATACTTTCTTCAATAATTATTAACACTCTCTAGTTTTAATCCATTTCTAAATAGGATTTGGACTGCATTTTCAACCTAACCGCAACCAGAATCCCTAATATACGAGTGCGTATAGCCACTGGGTGCGGGAGGCGCAGGACCGATTGTCGTGGAAAATTTTGAGGGACGCCTCTGTCTCTGCACTGGGGGTACATTAGTTGACATTAGTAAGTACTAGAGAACCAATTGACGAGAATAATAATACCCGTTGGCGTTGCCATAGCAACGTGTATGACACTTTATAAACATAAAAGTGTAAATATTGTCAAATGCATGGATGGTAGAGTGTGTAATGTTTTATTTATTAATTTAATGTACATTATTATTAAAAAAATATTAGCGATCTGAACTTCGCCTACATATGAACTATAAAAGTGCCCATCCATTCGCGCTTTTCAAAAAAATGGGTCCAAAGATTTGGTTTTTATTTTTAATATATAGAAATTATTAGATTTAGATAACTTTGTATTACATAATACAGTCTTGGGGCATTTCTTTTTAAAAAAAACCGATGTGCTACAATAACATTCGCGAGATATGCTGCCTCAAACAGATAAACTTACCAAGTATAGGTCAACTGTTCATAGAATGGATCCTTATTTTTATATTCTATAAAAGCTTTATATTATCCGTTGATAATGCAGAATAGAAGCGATCAGAATAAACAATAATTGGTTCTATTTAAAATGAATTACGTGATGTTATTCTATTATAGAAAATATATGAAACGATTGTATTTGTGTTCGTCCTTTATAGATAATATTGTTTATAGCTTATAGTTATGAAACGCAATTATATATTATTTAAGTGTTTGAGAAGGATATTTGGGAAAACGGTACTAAATGAGATTTTTTTAATATACTATAATACTTTAATATACTACTATAACCTAGTACGTATGCGAATCAGTGGTAGTTAAAGGTTTGAATACGAGTACTCTAAGAAAAAGAAATTAGGTTTGTTTTATATTTTTAATATAGGTACAGTCGGGGAAAAAAATAAAGGAAATCACTCTACTTATGATTAATTACCTCTTTTTATATGGAATAGTAAATATTGTCTAATATTCCACGTCAGTTTATACCAAATTGGGCCAATCGTGGCCCAAGTATATTCATTCAAAATCCTTTAGCAAAACGCGTTGGCATATTGGCCAAACGTTTTTGTTGTTTGTTTTTCCATAGAGATGTTACATCACCGTGACAGGGTGGTACTTCATTAGGGAGAGTGAAGCAAACAAAGACAAAATACAGTTCCTGGCTCCTGACGTGTATATCTACTACCTACTCTTCATTGCTTGGTTCATTAATTCTAACATATTTTGGGAAGTAAATACGATTTTGTGGAAGTTTACTTATTTGATTGTGATAGTAGAATAGTCTGTGGTGTTTTTTGGTGAAAAAAGAAGTAATTATATGCGATTGTTCTAGGTTTGTATACGAATGAAGTTTATACTTATTTATATATATTATTTAGCTTCACGCTGTATCCTGTACATACTATGGTAGGCCGAGATAATTTGGGAAAACTGTTAAAATACTCGAGGCTGTGCTTTGGCTTGGTTACCAAACGAGGAAATGAAAATGTTAAATACTTCATTTCTTCGAGTGGGAATCGAACCTACAACCATCGCGTTGACAGTCGCACGCTTGTGCCTCTTCACCACGACGACCTCCAAATAATTTATACTATATAGATGTATTTTCTTGGTCTGGTTACACAAAAACCGACATGGCGACGTGGATTCTGCAACCCACCACGTGATAGAGTAAATGCAAAATTTACTTATACATATAAAAAATAGTAGAGTAATAAAAGTTTATATATATGAAACGGTGCAAAAAAACGATTCTGCACGAATTTTTCGCAACATTTATCTCAATTCAAATATAAAGTACAATTTAATTGCTCAGGGGCACAAGAGTGTGACTGTAACACGACGGTTGTGGGTTCGATCCCTACTCGAGAGAATAAATTATTATCTATTAATATTTCCTCGCTCTGGCATCAAGGCCAAAACCCGGGATTGAGTTCCGCCACTCAATACGCAATGCCACCAAAAACTCGACGGAGATTGGGGAACGGAGTGTCTTTAAACTATATTCCCCCTGCTTACTCTGCTGTTAGCGGGATACAGCGTGAAACTGAAAAAATAAATATAGGTTATATCCGTTGTTAGAAGAAATCGTGACAACCCAATTGATTTACAAGAATGTATATGACTATATATTAGTACAGGGACATAATACATAATATATGAAAAATACCTCGTTTAAAACAATACACGAACAACAACGGCGTCCGCGCTAATACCTGAATTACATGATTTGCTTTTTACTTATTTGTTTTGTTATTCATTTCAAACACAATGTAACGTAACGTTATCAGCGTTCGCTTTATTATCTATACATACATATATGTATATAGTTACTAACCTTATATATACAAGTGAATTTTATAGTTTTATGATATTTTGTTTAATGATCTGAGTATAGAAGAATAAGAAATTCAAGCTTTTTTCCAATTCACAAATTTTGAATAATGACTGTGTGTGTGTGTGGCTGGTTGTGAGTTCGATCCCCACGAGAAAATGTAATATTTATTTAAATTTATATTTCCTCGCTCTGATGTCGACGTAAAGCGCGGCCTTGAGTTTTCTACACGCAATGCTTACAAAATTCGGAGGAAAATGGGGAACGGAGTGTCTTAACACTAAGTTCCCTCTGCCTACGCTGCTTTGTGCGGATTCAGCGTGAAGCTGATTGATTGTATCTAAAAATATATTTTAAATGATGCTACTGTAGAATATTTTTCATGAACACCATCAATTTAATATAATATTATATTAGTAGAATATATTATATTCTACTAACTATAGCTGCGGCTTCGCTCCCACGGTCACATGGAAATAACTAAGAGTTGTTTATGATATATTACATATTCTTAGTGCCCGAGGTAACTCTGACCACAGATACATTAGTTTACATTGAAGCCATTACATATTTTCTCTATAAATAGAATATCAAACAAAATTTTTTTTTTTTATTCCAGTAGTACCTATCCTGATTATATTGGTGCGGTCAACCAATTGCAACTTTTAGCTTTATAATATTGGTAAAGGTACTCATATTGTAAAATATAATAAATTGTATAATATCATTATCTTTGCCAATATTGTTGTACTGTGCAGATGTATAAAAAAGAAATAATAAATCCAAATATCCAATTGAGGCCGGTCGTGGCGCAGCGGCACGAAGTGTGACTGCAAATCCGACTGGCTGTGGGTTCGATTCCCACTCGAGGAGATGAAATATTTACTTAAATTTATATTTCCATTTCTTCGCTCTGGTGTCGAGGTTAAGCGTGGCGTTGAGTTCTGCCACTCAACACGCAATGCCTCCAGAATTCGGCAGAAAGTGGGGAACGGTGTGTCTTAACACTAGGTTCCCTCTGCCTACCCTGCTGTGTGCGGGATACGGCGTGAAGCTATAAAAAAAATCCATATATCTGTTAGTAATTCCAAATCCAACAAAAAAATGCATTTATAATGTAAAATTTGTATAATATAAAGTGGGGAGTTCCGCTGAGTAAACATTTGACAATCGAAAAGCTACTGGAATTTGAATGAACGATAAAAATATGAGTAAATAACGTGACACAGTGTATTAGGAAAATTAGTCGATTTAGGTCAATTGTTCATTATCAACCATGTTTATTTATACCTTGTACCTATTTGTATCATTTTATATATACGTTTCGTTTTAACCTTCCAATATGGAGTGGTTGGTAGTCTGATTCAGGGGAATGAGTTATTGTCGTGCCGGTTAGTTAAAATGCGGCGTTGAGTTCCACCACCCAACATGCTTTGCTTTGTGCCAATAGGATCATCCTGGTATTGGTGGTGTCATAAGAGGCGACTGAAGTACGTGTGGTAGAGTGACGTCGCTAGCAACACGCATTGGCAGACTCGACCGGATCATCACCACCCCCGGCATTTAAAACCGGCGTGAAGTGGTGATTTTATGTCACTGCGTTTCGCATCAGGTAATGCCGGGCTCCGGCGCCGAATCCACCTTGTCGGCCGACAACGCGCCTGTAGCTCCTCTGGTGTTGCACGGGGTCGTGGGTGGCGGTGATCACTTACCATCGAGTGTCCTGAACGCTCGTTTGCCTTGTCCTTTTCCATAAAAAAATGCTATGTAAAGATTTTAAATATAGAGTGAATACAGCGTCTTGACACTAGGTTCTATCAACCTATCCTGCTATATAGCGCAAACTGAAAAAAATGTTGGTATACATATGTAACGAGACGAGGAGTAATGTAAATGTAAAGATAAAAGGACTTAATATTATGTATTTGTATATTATATATTTATGTAAATATGTATGTATATTTGTATGTATAATTAATTTTCTATACATACTATGTTTTATGTTTATAATTTTTTTATATTATTTTGTTTCTTTATTTTAAGATTTCATAAGAGATAAGCCCGCCATTGTAAACAATCTTTATAATTTTATTACTTCTTTGTGTTTTATTTTTAAAGAATATATATATATATATATATATATATATATATATATATATATATATATATATATATATATATATATATATATATATTATTTCCTATTTCATCAAATGTAAAACTAAAAACAAGCTTGTTTTTCATCATTACAAATATCAACTACGGCACCCGCTGTAATCAAAGCAGATATCTATATTATTATAGCACAGTATATTTAGAACTATCAAACAATATTATAACTATCAAGTTATAAATTAAAATTACATTAAATCAGCTACACTCAGCTGTATTACGCCTGTAGCAGGGTAGACAAAGGGATAAAAGGGACCTAGTCTTAAGATACTCCGTTCCCCACTTTCATGCTGAATTTTTCGAGGCATTGCTAGTTGAGTGGCGGAACTCAACGCCGCGCCTTGGTGTCGGAGCGAAGAAACGAAAATATAAATAAAGAATAATTCATTCCCCCGAGTGGGGATCGAACCTACAACCGTCACACACAATTAAAATTAAAAAAAGCCTTTACTCACTGATCAGTTAAATTACATACTAAATTGTATTTAATTATATTATTTACTTTTCTTTTTTTAACTAAGATAATAAATACACTACTACGGCCAAACTATATTAACTTATCTTCTACGCTTATATATTGATATTTTTAACTTTCCTACTTTAATATGTTTCAACTTCCTCCAATGGTCTCTTGCGTTGACTACAATGCAAGAGACCATTTCTCCAATATTTGGGTAGATCGTCTCCCCATCTTTTTACCTGCCTACCACTTTTTCTTTTTCCGTCTCTGTGATACCACTCCGTGACATCCTCCGTCCATTTGTCGATTTTTGTCCTCATGTCCATGTCCTGTCCATTTCCATTTTAGTGACCGTATGTTACATAATACATACCTAGTAAATACTCTGATCTTGGTAGCTCTCCATTTATCCTTTTTTTTTATATTAAAAATACTTCTTTCCACACTCCACGGGACACCATAAACATTAGATTAGTTTTAAACGTTTGTGGTCATGTTTGACAACCATAAGTGAGGCAACGAAGGATGCATGTGGTAGGTATATACTTTACTCTCACTCTACTTTTGCATTTTTGAAATCAGCTTCACGCTGTATCCCACACACTGCAGGGTAGGCAGAGGGAACCCAATGTTAAGACACTCCGTTCCCCACTTTCTGCCGAATCTCACTCTGCCTCATCTGGAGGCATTGCGAGTTGAGTGGCAGAGCTCAAAGCCGCGCTTGTTCTCGACACCAGAGCGAAGAAATGGAGATATAAATTTAAGTAAATATTTCATCTCCTCGAACGAGGATCGAACCCACAACCAGTCGGTTTTACAGTCACACTTTGTGCCCCTGCGCCACGACCTCAAAATTTATTTTAATGACCATTACCTTTTCCATCTCATACTAATTCTCCTTTCTATATCTTTAAAGAGTTGCTCTTTTACTGATATAATCTCTCCTAAGCATATGTACTCGTTAACACATTCTATTTAGCCATCATTTCTATAGCATCCAATAACATATATGTCAGACAGAATATTATAAACTAAATCAATTTACATTATAGAAGGCGAGTTTACAACAAGTTAAACACTTAGGTGAGGAAAAACGTCTTTATCGTTTTCCATTGTGTTCAGTAATTGTCACTTAAAGATGATTAGTTAATTAACTTTTCAAAGTATCATTTAACTTTGGCGTACGTAATGGTTGCCTGTTATCTACATCTTAATTGTTATACTGGTTTTCTTGATAGAATAGAAAAAGTCGACTTAATGTATAGGTATTATGTTAATGCGCATGCGCAATATTCAGGACTATAATTAGGACTTGGTAAAAACTAAGTTTTTAAAAACATTGGTAAAATAAATTCGATTCGAAGTCATTGTGGCGGAGGGGTACAAGGGTGTGACTGTAACGCGACGGGAGGGAGTTTGATGCCCACTCTGACCAAGGTTAAAAGCCCGGCGTTCAGTTCTGCCACTCAACAAGCAATGCTTCGAAAAATTCGGTTGAAAGTGAGGTATGGAGTGTTCTAACACTAATGGTGGAATTTATAATGTAGAGAGCGCAGAGACTTACTAATTCATCATTTATAAGACCTGACTTAACTTGACTTTCCAATGTCGTCCGGTTTACATTTATTTTGGATCTTAAGTAGTCCTAAAAGGACTACTTAAGATCCAAATATTTTGACATGTTGCAATAATTTGACATGTTTTTTTTAAATGTTATATAATATATATATTTAAATGTTTATATTATTTTTGAGTATATTGTATATAAAATATTTCAATAGTTTAATTGTTCAATATTACTGTAGACAACATTGAAAACTTAGGGCTTGTTTTCTTCTTTTTGCATCTAATAATGTATGATATTGTATACAAAACAAAAAAAACATTTTTTTCTGCTTTACATCCAAATTGGAACAATGTCTTTAGCTTATTACAAAACACTCGCCGTGACGTGTCGTAACCTCATTTTTTTATGAATGGATGATAACAACAAGGTAACAATCAATTAAAATTGAACATGTTTGGAAATTACTTCCATTAATTAATAATATATTAATTACATATTATGACTATATATATATGTTTTGGCTTTCGCATATTATTATGTAGGTACTACGGACTATTTTTAAAACTAGAACAACTTTGCGTGCGTATGCACAATTTTTTTATGTAATGAACTATAATACGTTTCTTTAATGGTTTTATTTTATATAAATTTCGGATTTTTTTCCTTTATTTATTTTGTAAGTTTTCACTTCTTGCCAAATTTTATTGTAGACCAGAATGTGTCCGATATGTCTGTATCGGTGTTTCTACTAAATATCCGAATATATCAGGATGTCACTTTTAGATATAAAGTTAAATTCATTCATTCAAATAATAAAAATAAATTAAAATACTCCGAAACAATCACAATAAAAGTACAAAAAAGTATAAAATATTCATAAAACAGTTTAAAAAATTCGTCGGTCAATTTTAAGCAAATTCCTACGGAGTGTGAGCTAATCCTGAACTTTGAGCGAATCTGAATAAAATCTATTCAGAAGAACTAAATTGAATTAGAGTAGCTTTCAAATGAAATTAGAATTGCTGTACCGTATTCATTTATGTTGAAAAGATTAGACCAAAACCACTTCGGAAACTTTTTACTGAATTGAAGTTAACATACAGAAAACGGATATTGGATAGAATGCTATTGAAAAAATTCTAAAGACCGATATGGCTATTACACTCGAATGAATTTGCAATTAGATTGTATATAGAGTTTTTGATTTTTATGATAGTTTCTGGTAAACAAATATCGTAGGTAAAATGTTAAAATTATTATCCAAATAATTGAGATTATGGGTTCAAGGTTCAATCCGCTGAAGCAGCCACATAGTGTTTTCAGGGTGAGCGTAACCTCTTCCCTACCCATCGGTATCACTGTAAAAGCAATAAAGCCAACAGTATTAACCTTAAGGTCGAAAACGAAAACATATATATTTAATTTTTTTTATATCCTCACATTGGTAGACAAAGCACGGCGCTCAGTTTCGTAATGTGTCAAAAAACTATGTATATAGAAACGGAGTTACATTGGTATTCCCTGTTCATAGGTTCCCTCTACCTACTGCCCTACTATAGAATAAAACGTGAAGTTATTTAAATTATTAATTTTGGTTATTTCAGCCACAAACATGATTCGTCTATACTATTTTAAGCTTTGAACTATTGATTATTTAATTTAACAAAGCTGGGTCACAAAAATATAGGCAGCCTCTTCTTATTACTTTTGTCATTCTTATTGCTTATAAAAATATTATTAATTTTATATATATTTTGAAGTATTTTTTTAATTACAAGGTGATTTATATTGCGTCATTGTCACTACAATGCCAAATTACCGGAAGCAGGTAAAAGTTTTTATAAATACATATATTGAAATTAAATTGGAATTTACATTTCGAATGAATGTATTTTGAAATGAGTGTGATTGCCAAAAAAAAATTCTGGAAAATTAAAAACATTCTATTTTTTTTTAGTTTATTTAGTTGATCAGCTTGAAATGCTTAGAAGGTATTTTTTTGATCTTTCAATGAATCGTTTGTTTTTGTTTATCGAGGAAGGCTATATTATCATCATATGAATCGTTTTGATGTATGAATAATGTCGAAATTATCTTCAATATTTTGAAAATGCAATACAATATTTTAAGCTATTTCAATTTGACCTCGGGGGCAGCTGTATTTGAAAATTACCTTAAAGTAAATTTATCTGATCTTTATGACAGTAAGTAGTATCGGAAATCGTCAGGTGAACTTCCAACACGTAGCTATGGAACAACTTACTAATCACAAGGGAAGGTCACGTAGTAAACATGGGTACTTTCTGTAGGACGAGTTATCAAATTAACAACGTTACAACGTTAACAACATTATCATTATATTTTGATTATATTTTCATTAAATTCCATATCTAGTATGAAAGTAGATATATTTAATGTGTCCCGCACACAGCATTGTAGGCAGAGGGAACCTAGTGTTAAGACACTCCGTTCCCCATTTTCTGCCGAATTCTGGAGGCATTGCGTGTTGAGTGGCAGAACTCAACGCCGCGCTTTGCCTCGACACCTCGACACTCGAGCAAAGAAATGGAATTATAATTTTAAGTAATTATTTCATCTCCTCGAGTGGGGATCGAATCCACAACCAGTCGGTTTTACAGTCACACTTCGTGCCACTGCGCCACGACTGGCCTCAATTATAACTGACCTCATATTTAATTTAATGACCACACAATACAATAGATTAAAGCATTATTTTGATACAATTAGAATTATTCTCTCAATTTTCCATACAACATTCGCCGCCTATGAGAGCACGAACAGTGAACGTGACACATGTTAATCTATACTAATAGGAATCTCGCAGGTCCTGCGATACTTTGTTTACATACATCCGGTTTGTGCCGGTGCTGTATGTCGCCAATTAGAGCCTCCGTTGAATGAACCTGAAATCGAATTCGCTAACGATACAGATTTTAAAGTAAACAATAAATGTATGTTTGTTTGTCAACGAGCAAATATCTACTGAAGTTGTTTATCAATATGTTAAACACAAATGTTTCAGATTATATTATACCAAAGTATTTATCTGTTCTCGTGAATTTTCCTTTTGTCACTAAGCGGTTACGGAATATATTATTTATATTATTGTTGAATCTCTATAGTTTTTTTTGGGATGAGAGGGAGAAAAATGAAGAATGGTTTATGTTAGGTATGGAAAGAGCTTCGTTTATACAGATCAACGTTTATTTTTAACTAATATTCCTAAAATATACTTTAGATTGGTGTTATAGCGAAGTATCCAAACGAAGTCAGGACATACAGACAATATTAACGATTATATAAATACTAATAATGTCGAGGCAAAGCGCGGCGTTGAGTTCCGCCACTCAGCACGCAATGCCTCCAGAATTCGGCGGAAAGTGGGGAACGGAGTGTCTTAACACTAGGTTCCCTCAGCCTACCCTGCTGTATGCGGAATACAGCGTGAAGCTGATTTATATAAATACTATATAATTCACATTACAACTTGCCAACACATAATTGAGCCAAACTAACAAAAATTCTCAGATGCTCTCTTCAAATATTCAATGGAAAATTTTGTGGCGCTATATTTATACAGCAATGGAAACTTTGTTGCCGGACAGATTGTACATTAGATTTTTTTTTTTAGCTTCACACTGTATGCGGCGCATAACAGATTATAGGGAACCTCATTTGATGACACTCCGTTCTACATAATGATACTATAATATATAATGATACTTCCGTTCTCCACTTTCCGCCAAATTCTCTTAGTATAGAATGGTGGTACTTAACGCCGCGGTTCGCTTTGTTTTTTTTTATGGAAAAGACAAGGCAAACGAGCGTTCGGGTCACCTGATGGTAAGTAATTACCGCCGCCCACGACCCCATGCAACACCAGAGGAGCTACAGGTGCGTTGCCTGCCTGTAAGGTGGGTTGGGCGCCGGAGCCCGGTATTACCTGATGCGAAACGCAGTGGCATAAAGCCACTACTTCACGCCGGTTTTAAATGCCGGGGGTGGTAATGATCCGGAC
>JAATLQ010020764.1:1500-22685 GCA_013421005.1 Heliconius erato x Heliconius himera | reverse complement strand
AGTGTCGGGACCCTCTGCTTCCTATTAAGATACCTACTCCGTTACCGTTAAGATACTGTTTACCCTTAACGCCGAATTCTTGAGGCATTGCGTGTTGAGTGACGGAACTCAAAACCGCGCTGTGTCTCGTTACCATAACGAGGAAATGGATATATTGAACATTTCGTTCCACGAGTGGGAATCGAACCTATAACCGTGCGCTAAGACTGCCTTTATAAATATATTAGAGTAAATTAATAATAATAAAAGAAATGCCCTTTGTTCGCTTCAATCACTCGCTTCGCTCGTTGGAATGTTAAAAAATACTCTTAAGAACGTTGTACTTTTCTTAAAATCAAAAATATAGAACTCTCAGAAAACTTTTAAAAGATAGTTTACAGTGTTGGAAAACACTATTTTATGGTTTACTCACACTCTCTTTTCTATTTGTATGTTAAAACTAGCACGCTCGCGGCTTCGCCCGCCCGAAATATATAATTATTAAATTATTAATCTGCATCACTTGCGGTTTCTTATAATAATGTCAATTTGGAAACAATGTCTATACCTATCTTGTAATGTAAAGTTACAGCTAAATCAATAATTTGTTTATTTTATTTATCTAAGGTTTGCTAGTGGCTATTATATTATAAGAAAAAAAGATCAGCTTCACGCTGTATTCCGCACACAGCAGGGTAGGCAGAGGGAATCTAGTGTTAAGACACTCCGTTCCGTTCCGTACAAGTTTCCTCGAAAAATAAAATCACAAATATACCGCTGGTTCAAAAAAGGGCCAACGACCATATCTTATTGCATACTAACGATAAAAAATCTATTTAAATTAAAAAAAAGACAAATTTTAAATAACAATTCCATTTTAATTCTCCCTAAAAATAAAGTAAAAAGAATAATAATAAAAAAAAAACAAATAATTAGAGTGGTTTGTAAAATCAATCGCAGTCGCGTGCCGGTCGCCGGCTGCTTGACGTGACGTTTAGCGATAATAGACTGAAGACTGTATGTACACTTACTTTAAAACTTCGAAAATTAAAAAAAAAATTGTGTAATGACATTCAGATACAAAAAACTGGCCAAGTGTGAGTCGGAGTCGGAAAGGAAATCACTTTTTTTGTTGCATAACAGCCCCCTTAAATATATATTATATTATTATTTTTTTGTATTTGTTTTGATAGCGACTTTTCTACAACTGCATCTTTCTATGCATCATCGTAAAATTTCAATTTTATAACTACGTAGATTCCGTCTGTCCGTATGTCGGATAGACGGAGAGATGGACCGACAGCGGGGTCTTAGGATTCCGGGATTCCGGGATTCCGTTTTACCCTTTGGGTAGGGAACCCCAAAAAAAACGATACGAAAGAATTTTGATAACATGTCTATTCAAAACATGTTGCTAATAAAATCCTTTTAGAAATATACCTATCGATCTGCATTCCTTTTTTTTTCAGCTAACCACCGCGCTTTTGCCTTAGTACCAGTACTTACTTAAAATATTAATAAATAATAATTAACTCCTCCGAATAGGAATCGAACCCACAACCCTCTCGTTCCGTTTCGTGAGGTCCTGCACCAAGAAAGCCAGAAATCAATCTATATTTTATTTCCCATCTTAAAACTAAATAAAACTTCCTATTTCAAAACGTTTTCTTTTCTATGTAAAGGGTCCTCAACCACAGCAATGTAACACGTACCTACACCATTACTCACGTGTAAGCATGGCGTGGTCTGACTTTTTAATTTTTCCACTGCGAATATGATAACAAAATATGGTTTTAAAGGTAGGTAACTATATAAGTTTTAGTATATTATAGTGGACGGAGTTGAGGCCAGTCGTAGCGCAGCGGCACGAGGTGTTACTGTAAAACTGTGGTTGTGGGCTCGATCCCCACTCTAGGAGATGAAATATTTACTTACATTTATATTTCCATTTCTTCGCTCTGGTGTCGAGGTTATGCGCGGCGTTGAGTTCTGCCGCTCAACACGCAATGCCTCCAGAATTCGGCAGAAAGTAGGGACCGGAGTGTCTTAACACTAGGTTCCCTCTGCCTACCTTGCTGTGTGGGGGATACAGCGTGAAGCTGATTTAGTTGACGGAGTGACTTATTTCTGTGCTCCGTTGTGCCCAAAAGTGCTGATTGAGCACTAATTACTTTGCCAATGTTATTTTGTATGGAGGGAGAACACACAAGAGAGCTTGTGTGTTAAAAAAAATATAACGCTTAAAAAGAAATCCTGTTAAAAAATATTTTAAAAAATATTTAGCGCAACGTTAAGCACGTTGCATATAAGTTTGATAATATTGAATATAGATTCTTTGCTTTTCCTCGATTTTTCCAAAAAAATGCATTTTTTAAGCTTCACGCTGTGTCCCGTATCTTGCAGGGTAGACAGAGGTGACATGGGAACCTAGCGTGAAAACACGCCAATCCCATTAACACACCGTTCCCCACTATTCACCGAATTAGATGGCCGCATTAGATGTAGTGGTAAAACTTAACACCACGAGGAAAGGAAAATATTAAAAAAATAATTTCTCTGAAATGGGAATTGAATCCACAACCGTCATGGTTACAGTTGCACGCTTGTGCCTCTGCGCCACCACGGCCTTATAATATAAATTGAATTTCATATTACATTTCCTTTTACACTTTTCAAAAAGTTTACTAAATTACATGTAAGTACAGAAAAAAATATATAGTATTATATACTTATTAGCTTAATGGATATTTTATTTATTTCTTTATGGAGGTTTAACTTATTTGTTAATAGGACATCTGTCTGGAAAAATAACTTAATACGCGCCTGTTATTAGATCATTTCTAGCTTCACGCTTTTTCCCGCATAACACTGTAGACGTAAAATCTAAGGCCAAGTGTTAACTCCATTTTCTGCTTTTTCCCAAATCCTAGAAACCACGTGCTTAGTGGCGAAACTCAACGCCGCTCTTTATTTTATAGAATAAGAATAGAATACATTTTCAATATAATCCTTAAAATCACTGAAACTCGAACCCATGATTTTTAGGTATACACTCAAATACATCGTTAGTGTATATCACTATCACAATGTTTTTAACAGTGACACAACACTACATATTTATTTATCTATCCCGTAGGCTGTAAGTGACACTAAATATGTACCACTACCGTTTACCTTTTATTGTATACAATGTCCATATACGTGTTTAGCCCCACGTTGGTATGACGAGGCGTATAAATAATAAATCGCTGTGGTTACCCACGTTGCACCTAAAACCGTTTAGAATGGCCGACTTTTATTTAGAAAATATTTAAATTTAATTGAAGCCACTCGTGGCGCAGAAAGGTGTGTGTGGTTGTAAATGTGACAGGTTGTAGGTTCGACTCTCACTTGAGGAAGTGGAGAGAAAAATTGGAAGAAATTTCCTCGTTCCAGTAAATAGGTAAAGCGTGGTGTAGAGTTGCGTAACTCAACACACAATGCCTCCACAATTTGGTGGAAAATGGAGGACGGGTTTGTCTCAATAGGAACGGAGTGTTTTGACACTAGATTAATTGTTTTCAGCAAAGCAAATGAAATATCTTCAACACGTTAGCTTAATATCTGCGAAATCTGCTATTCGCGGTACCTATATATATTTTTATATTTCACGATGATCTCACATTTAGAGGAAATCTAGTGTTATGACACTCCGTTTCCCATTTTCCAATTTCGAGTCTTATCAATTTTTGTTTTGTTACCAGAGCAGAGAAATGAAAACAAATCATTTCCCCGATCAAGAATTGAACTTATAACCATCGCATTTACAGCCATATATTATAGGCCTTCGTAGTTTACTTTAAAAAAAAACATTCTTAATAGTATCGTGTCGATATAAACGATACTTAACAAAGTAAACTTACAAATTGACTTAAAATACGGCCGACTAGCCATTGCGGTTGCAGTATTTGTTTTGCAAACATATATACATATATATATAGACGTACAAATATTTTAAATGTCTCTATATATCTTTTTTTAGCTTCACGCTTTATCCCGCACACAGCAGGGTAGGCAGAGGGAACCTAGTGTTAAGACACCCTGTTCCCTACTTTCTGCCGATCTCTGGAGGCATTGCGTGTTGAGTGGCAGAACTCAACGCCGCGCTTTGTCCCGATTCCAGAGCGAAGAAATGGAAATTTAAAACGAATCTCCTCGAGTCGGGATTGAACCCACAACCAGTCGCAACAACACTTTGTGCCCCTGCGCCACGACTGATCTCAGTTTTCATGACAAAAATAATAAAATAATTAACTTTTTTATTATAATAATAAATAGGACATATAAATAAAGTTATTACTATAAAGTTATTATTATAAAGTTATTATTATTCACAAAAGTAATTACAATTTTTGAACTGAATATAAAAGGTTGGAAAGATAAGAGCGGCAATTTGTATACAACAGTATTATTAATTCTCTACGGTATAGAGGTTTAGAATATACTAGTTGCTTCTTGCTTCTTTTCTTATAATATTAATAATAATAATCAGCTTCACGCTGTATCCCGCACACGCAGGGTAGGCAGAGGGAACCTAGTGTTAAAACACTCCGTTCCCCACTTTCTGCCGAATTCTGGAGGCATTGCGTATTGAGAGGCAGAACTCAACACCGCGCTTAGCTTCGACACCAGAGCAAAGAAATTGGAAATGTAAATTTAAGTAAATATTTCATCTCCTCGAGTGGGGATCGAACCCAGACAACGAGTCGGTTTTACAGTGCCTTGTGCTGCTGCGCCACGACAGGCCTCGTTGTTATAATATTAATAACTTTTCGATTTTTTTATAGTTTCACACATAACAGAGTAGAGAAAATCTAATGTTAAATTCTTCGTATCCACTACATTTCGAGAACCGTGTCTGCGTACAAACAAATACAGCTTTTTATAATCCTCGTATGTCAATATCTCTATTTATAACTGTAGCTCATCGCTCAGATATACGGGAAAATCTATCTAGGGGCATGATTTTTTAATATTTTATGTTTGTCTGAGTACGCTAATCTCAGAAACGGCTTATCCGATTTAAATGCAGTTTTCAATATTATATTTTGGCAAACTTCCCTTAATATTTAGTGTAAAAATGTTATGTCAATATGAAATATTACATGCGACCACACTACTAAAAAATAAGTATTTTATTGAATTAGCTAAAATTTCAGGTTTCAATATTGTCTTTAAAAGTATAATCAATTCAGAAAAAAAACTGTGAAGATCAAGCGGGCGAAGCCGCGAGCGGACCGCGACTAATAAATATTTTCAAACTTACCAACATCTCAACCGACTCTATATTATATATGAATGTGGTGGACAGACTAAAGATAAGTATTTTTCACGTCCAGTCACACCTATTGCAATTAAGCAAATGAACCTTATATCACCAAAGTAGTAAAAGTCCAGTTTAATTTATATAAAACTTAATTCACAAACGTTTTGAACTTTTAAATTAACAAATCTATATTTTAAAAGTTAATTGCTTGGTGCTTTCAAAAGTTATTTATTATTATTGCTAAAGTTACTTTTAGTAATTGTTAATTAAATATCTAATATAAGAAGGCAGAGTCGTAGCGCAAAGGCACAAGCGTGCGAATGTAAACGCAACAGGTCGTGGCTTTGATTCTCACTCGAAGCAATGAAAAATTTAATATGTTCATTTCTTCGTTCCGGTAAGGAGGCAGACCGCGGCGTTGAGTCACACGACACACGATGTCTGGAAACCTAGTGTTCCCATCCACGCGCGGGATAAAGCGTGAAGATATGAACCACTTAACACGCAACGGAGAGAAAGAATGTTATAGAACGGAGTATTTTAATATTAGGCTCCCTCTACCTATATTACAAATCACGTAAAGTTATAAAAATCAAGCGAAAAAACGTTTCTTCTTGCACAAAAAGTATATCTGGCATCATAATAATTGATTTAGGAGAAGAGAACATTGGAATATATATTCCATTTATAGGCTTTATTGTACCAAATTTGAATCTAATACTACTGTATGTACCAACTACTCCCTTAGTACAAATAAAAAAATTAAAATTTTTAGCTATTCTTTTAGAATAATATTCAATTAGTCTATGTTTTCTATATATTATGAGCACAATGCAATACTTATATCGAAAACAAACGAAATTGTTATTATACTGCGCCTGAACGAAAATGATTGCAATTTCATTATTAGCAATGTTGCTTTATATATATGCTTATAATATACTTTGAGACAAATAACATCTTGTTGTAAACGTGATAGTTTTTGATTCGATTCCCATTCGGGGGAATAAATATATTTAAAAAATAATTTAATTTTCCTTGCTCTTGATAAAGCACGGCGTTGATTTCCGCCGCTTAACACGCAATATCTCGAAAGATCAGTAGAAAGTGAGGGGCGGAAAGTTTTAACACTAGTTTCCCTTTGCCAACTAGACTATTCAGAGAAAAAGCGTGAAGCTATTTTGAAGTTGTCGTGGCGCAGTGAAATAGCGCCTGCCTGAAAAACGATAGTTGTGGGTTAGGTTCTTACTCGAGTAACCAAAGAGTAGCCATATCCTCGCTGGTATACAATAACAAGGTATTTGTACCAAATAATCCATAATTAGGGCGGAAAGTATAAAATGAAGTCTTGACAGCATTTTCTGTATGCTATGCGGATAAGGCGTGAAGCTGCAGTGTTAGTGGCGGAACCCAACGCTGTTATTGTCTATTCAATGTATTGAAAATTAATATATTTAAACTAGAAATATATAGTGATGAAAGTTTTGCCACTCATATTATTTGTTCTCTATTCACGACGCAAAATTGCGATACACGATCGATATTATATATATTTTTTTATTTTAAAATCAGCTTCACGCTGTATCCCGCACACAGCAGGGTAGGCAGAGGGAACCTCGTGTAAGACACTCCCCACTTTCTGCCGAATTCTGGAGGCATTGCGTGTTAAGTGGCAGAACTCAACGCCGCGCTTTGCCTCGACACCAGAGCGAAGAAATGGAAATATAAATTTAGGTAAATATTTTATCTCCTCGAGTGGGGATCGAACCCACAACCAGTCGGTTTTACAGTCACACTATGTGTCGCTGCGCCACGACTGGCCTCGATTTTTTTTATTTTCACATATATATAAGGATAGGTAGAAAGAATCTAATGTCAAGACACTCCGTTCTGCAATTCCCATGTGAACCGAAGGCTTTGCGTGTTGACGGCACTTAACGCCGCGCTTTCATTTCGTTACTTAGTTTATATGACTTAAGTTTATAAGCCAAGTATCTAAATAGTTTCTAATAGTGATTATGTTAAAGAGTAGCAAATCGATTTAAAGTAGACGGTTGGGTAATTTAAAAACGTAGCTTTTACCAATAGTTTGCAGACGGAGTAGCGTCAGCAAACAAGTCCCATTGGCTACTGCATGGATTTATCAGTGGTTTTGTGTAGTGAAGGCAGAAAAATACAATTTTATAATTCATATATGTATTGACCTACATATGTTATAATCTAGAATTATTTATTTACTAATTTTCATATACCAAATAATAATATTTGTTCATATTTATTTCAATAATCATTAAAAAAACTTAATTTTTCTCTATTATTTACTAGCAGAAGTCACTCTGCATATATAATAATAATATAATATAATTATAAAGCAAAACAGCTTTACGCTACGTCCCGCATAATAGACAAAAGCTGAAAAAACCTAGTGTAAAGACATTCTTCTCCCTACTGTCTGCAGAGTTTTTGAAAAACAACGCTTTGTGTGGCGAAACTTTAAACTCTAACTCTAAATGAAACTAAATTAAGTATTACCGTTCCCCCTAGTACGAATCGAACTTACGATTGTCACGTTTACAGTCCGACGCTGTGCCACTACGCAACGAGTGCCTTATTTAAATAATTAAAAGAATATATAGAGGCCAGTCGTGGCGCAGCGGCACGTGGTGTGACTGTAAAACCGACTGGTTGTGGGTTCGATCCCCCACTCGAGGAGATGAAATATTTACGTAAATTTATATTTTCATTTCTTCGTTCTGGTGTCGGGGTTAAGCGCGGCGTTGATTTCTGCCACTCAACACGCAATGCCTCCAGAATTCGGCAGAAAGTGGGGAACGGAGTGTCTTAACACTAGGTTCCCTCTGCCTACCCTGCTGTGTGCGGGATACAGCGTGAAGCTGATTTAATATAATTAGTTAGTAAGCGTTCACTTTACTTATAGCACATATTATGTTTATATACAACTACAACACACAACATACAACATTATAAGCAAAATTAAAACTAAAAACAAAAAAATATATAAGACATTTTCATGCTACCAGTACATCGAGCTCGACGGAGACCAGATTCCCTTTCGGGCAGGAAATTGAGTGAATGTTTTCCAATTTAATCGCATCTACGTTGATACTTCAATGTCTGTGCCTTTACTGGCTTGCACGGGACGTGGCGAGAATGCGACAGTGAGACACTGCACTGTATGCAACGAATATATTATATGTTTATTGAATATTATCTATAGAAGTAATTGACTGTAAACCATGGTTGTGGGTTCGATTCTCATGAGGGAGGATGAATTGTTTTTTATTTGGAGTCTCCTAAAGAATCGCGGCGTTGAGTTCCGCTCAAAATCTCAAAAATTAGGTACGTAGGAAGTGGAGTGCCTTATCACCGAATCCTTCTGCCTACTCTGCTTTATGCGGGATGTAGCGAGACGCCAAAAAAAAGAACGAAAATGTTAGAGGCCATCGTGGCGTAGTGGGACTGCTTGACTGTAAAAATAACTAGTGCTTACATTTCTGTTTTCATTTCATAATATTTAAATGTTTTTTTTAGGTTTCTTTATTGTTAAACCAGCCAGACTGGCGTCTCTGCCCCACGACTGGCCTTTCTGCGCCACGACTGGCCTTGTGGCGTAGAGGCGCAAAGTGAGCTTAACCGGTTGTGGGTTCGATCCGCACTCTAAGATATAAAATATTTATTTAATTTTATATTTTCATTTCTTCGCTCTGGTGTCGAAGCACAGGCGTTGAGTTCCGGCACTCAGCACGTAATGCCTCCAGAATTCGGCGGAAATTAGGGAACGGAATGGCTTAACACTAGGTTCCCTCTGCCTACTTTTTTGTGTGCGAGATACAGCGTAAACCTGATTTGATTTTTATTTTATTCGTTGTTAAGTAAATCGAAATTCGGCAGTTAATACTGGCGGTTAATAGTGAATACACTCCATTCTTACAGGCACCTTGAGACTACCCAACTACCCAACTACTACTACCCAACGCCATAATCAAAGAACAACATGAACACTCCATTCTTTACTTTCCGCATAGTTTTCGGACCATTGCATATTAAGTGACGGAAGTCGACGAGTGGTGGCCGGTCACTCTGGATAGAGGGAAAAAATTAAATTGAACATAATAAATATTTCGTTTCGTTTAGTTCCGCCACTCAACTCAATATCTCGAAAATTCGGCGGAAAGTGGGAAACGGAAATGTCTATAGGTACCTCTTCTAAGCGTAGGCGATACTCAAAACTGTTTAACTTAAATTTTGCTTGCAAGTTTCATATTACCAACGCTCTTCATATAAAACAAACATTTTTCATCTTTAAAATAACAGTTTTGAATTCATCATTTTTTGGATATTATTTTACATAATTATTTCTGCATGAAATATGGAGAAGGGCTTTACAGAAACTTGAATATTTAATTTGCGTTGCATTTTATAATAATATTGTTGTAGTAAAATTAATATAGCTCTTATGGGAAAGCATAAGGTAGGGTTTCAGTTCGATTCCCACTCGGGGGAATAGTTTATTATCGTTTCCTTACTTAACAAGAAGAAGAAAAAGCTAAACATTGCTTTTTATTTTGTTACCAACAAAAGAAAAAACACTTCAAAAGTATTTAGCTTCGTCACTCAACTCACCTATCTCAAAAAACGGAATGTCTTAACACTAGGTTCCCTCTGCGTACTGTGTACTTACCAGAACTGCGAGATAAAATGTGAACCCATATTTTAAGTCCATTATTTTAAGGAATTTAATTTCCATAGAGACTGTTTGTGTGAATCATGAAAGTAAGAACCAGACTTGTATGAATAAATTAGAAGAAATGCGATCCACGAATTCAACTAATTTCAAGTAAAACACGTAAAAATTTGAAATCTATGGAGCTGATAAAATTATATTGAGATTTTATATTTTATTACATTTATTTTTTATATCGTATATACTCTACATTTTTATGTCTAATAGAAATTAAATTGTTATACTTATTATTGAATAGAAAATAATTAAAAATATACAGCTTCACGCTTTTACTCTAATATCAGGATAGGTAGAAGAAATTTAGTGTTAAGACACTTCAGTCCACTGTTCAGATAAGTTTCGAGGCATTGCGTTCTGAGAAGTGAAACTTAACCACAATCTTTGTATTATCCAAATATAAAAAAAAAACTAAACGTCGTTCTTTAAAAACCTTCATTTTTATCAAACAGCAAGCGAGTTGAATATGATTAGCGAAGTGTAGGTTTCTTTATTTTTTATTATATTGCCTTTCACCTCCAGACTGTATCCCGCAAACAGAAGGGTAGCCAGAGGGAACCTAGAAACCTAGTGTTCAGATACTCCATTCCCATTAAAACATTCTCCATTCATTCCATTCCCCACTTTCCGCTTAAATTCTGGAGGCATTACATGATCCGTGGCGGAATTGTGTGTTCAGAGAGGCCAGTCATGGCGCAAGGGCACAAAGTGTGACTGTAAAATCGTCTAGTTGTGAGTTCGATCCCCACTCGAGGAGATGATATATTTATTTACATTTATATATTCATTTCTTCGCTCTGGTGTTGAGGTAATGCGCGACGTTGAATTCCGCCACCGTGGGGAACAGAGTGTCTTAACACTAGGTATCTCTGACACCCTGCGGTCTGCGGGATACAGCGTGAAGCTGATTTATTTAATTTTTTTACTTGAATAGAAATCGAACCCACAACACGCTTACACCCCTGCGCCACGTCTAATCTTTTATTATTTCTCAAAAATAATTTCCAAATTCTAACCACACCGTAATATCAACCCCCAGAGAGTACCCCAGATATATAGTAATGAAAGTAGAAAGCAGGCGCAGTTTGAACAATATTTCAAGAGAACTATCCTTGTATTTCACGTGCTCCGACTTCTAGTGTTTGCTTGTTGAAAGATTGTGGGAGTGCGCTTGAAATAACCGAAAAATTTTAAATAAGTTTTGCCGTTGTATGTACATACAAATATATGTTTGTATATTTTTGACGTTTTCAGTTTTAAGTTAATGGTTGATCTATACTAAGATTATAAAGATAAAGTGGTTTTTTAAACATTTTTAAAGTGCTATTCCACGCTTAGGAAAGAAAAATACTTATGTAGAAAACGTATAAAAATTTGAACGTAGCGGGACTCGAACCCGTGCCTGGTCGGTTTCCAGGAGGCGCGGGTTCGAGTCCCGCTACGTTCAAATTTTTATATGTTTTCTAAATAAGTATAAAGTGGTGTTTGTAGATATATTCGATCAAATATTATTATACGTATATGCCATTATATTGGATTATTATATTATTTGTGGTAGTCATGGTGCAGGTGCACGGTTAAATATAAGCGCAACGGTTTTGGGTCCAAATCCCGCTCGTGGGAATGAAATATTTAATATTTATATTTTTTCACCTTTGTGTCGAAGCAAAACGCGCCACTCATAACGCAATGCCTCAAATACTCGGCGGTGAGAAACGGACGTGTCTTAACAGAGTAAAGAGAGTCTTAACTTTTAATACCGAGGTTCCAGCTGCCTTCTCTGCGAGATACAGCGTGAAAAATAAACAAGAAATATATTGACTTATCAAAATGTTTTCTAAAATTTTAAATTATTCTCATATTGTTACCTAAGTGAGTGGTAAATTCACCATGTTTAATTTTTTATACGGTGTGTCTCGTACACAGCAAAGTAGGCAGATGGAACCTGGGAACCTAGTGTTAAAACACTCCATTCCCATTATAGCACTTCCGTTCCCCACTTTCCGCCGATTTCCTGAATAGGTACTCAACGCCTCAACGCCTTCACCTGATTACACGCAGTGCTCCTATCCTACGATGACCTTGATCCACTAGCTTTTATCTGCGGCTTCGCACGTGTGGTCAAACAGAAACAATGGAAACAAAAAAAAATATTTTAATTAGAACAGCAAGTTCCTGAGATCAGCGCGTTCAACCAAACAAACTCTTTATAATAATAATAGCCATACATGTCACAGACTAATATTTCTAGAACTCTCATATTTACTATAGTACAAGTGGAAGTACATAAAGTCTGTTATAAATTATTTCGCTATGATTTAAGCAATGTTAGCACCTCGCGCTAACATTTTTATACCTCCACACATTATCTTGGGTCCGGTACAGGCGTATGCAACTTTGTGTTACGTTGAAAATAAAAAAAAATTGTTCCGGTGGTTCTTGGTTCAATTTATTTAGGGAAAATTAAAATTTTATTGTATTTAAATTAAATTAATACCGTCGTGCCACAGAGGTACAAGTGTGTAATTCTGTAAAACTGACGTTTTGGGTTCAAATTCCAATCGAGGGAATAAAATATCTTATATTGTCATTTCCTCCTGTAACGGGGTAAGCGCAGCGTTGAGTTCCGCCATTCAACACACAATGCTTTGAGAATCCGGCAGAAAATGGATAAGGAAAGTGTTTAAATGGAAACGGAGCGTCAACCTAAAAAAGTCATTTTGAAGCCATACTTGCTCAGTTCTAATGAGCATCTAATTGTAAGTAAAGGATTGCATTCGATTTACAGAATGAAATATGAGAACTGAATGATTCTGAGTTCGAATCCGACTAGGGGAAAAGATAATATTTTTTTTCAGATCTGTTAGAGACGACTGTTGGTTAAATACTTAAGCAAGGCGAGCGAGTTGAGTTCCGCTACTTATCACGCAATGTTCCGAAAATTGTACGAAAAGTGAAAAAAGTGCCTTCGTACTAAGACACTATAAGGCAATTTAAACCATTTAAAAAAAAATCAAAAAAAATATATAACTTTTAAAGCAGTTTTCTTCCTCACTATCTAAACGAATATATTTGCCATATTTCGCGTTCTCGGACATACATACATTACGGTAGCGCATAATAACGCGATAACTAACGTCCTAACCGTAATCTAAGAACAAATCTGAATAACTGAAGAAATTTGGAGAAAATTTATGTTTGCATTGTGTTTGTTACAACTGTTATTATTTCAACATTCATATTTTTTAACTTCACGCTGTATCCCGCATACAGCAGGGTATGTCGAGGAAACCTAGTGTTAAGTCACTTTGTATCCTATGCACCGTTTAATTTTCTAAATGTTGTGTGTTGAGTGGCGGAACTCAACACCGCGCTTTTTCTTGCTACCAGAGAGGAAAAAATATTGATTAGTCCCGCACATAGCAGGGTAGGCTAAGACGCTGTTGTTGTTGTTTAGTGGAATGCAACGCCGCGTTATACCGGAACGAGGAAATAATTATGAAAGGCTTAAAAATTCATTGCCCCGAGTGGAAGTAGTACCCACCGTTGCTTTTAACGGTCACGCGCTTGTGCCCCTGCGCCACGATGGCATTATAAATAATTCGTTTCTCCACATTCATTTTTTAACATTTATTTCTCAACATTCATAAATTCTTAATAAAATTATATTTTTTGTAACATGAATTAATTAGGTAACATTAGGTTCCCTCTGCCCTGCTGTGTGCGGGATACAGCATGATGCTAAAAATTTAATATCTTCAAAATGAATACGCACAAGGTTTCGCAAGACTGTTTTTTTTAATTGTAAGTATCTTTACAAATATTTTCATTTGTCATCTTGTAAGTAGTTTTGAAACAAAATAGAAAGCGAATTGGATCCACTTGAGACATTTGTATCATGGTGAAGTTTATGTAATTTAAGTGAAAATACAATAATATGGTATAAATGAGCTGATCTGATGTTGGAGCCAGGATCCGAATAATGGAACTCTTCAGAGAGTACTACTAAACCACTCCCTCCAACTCACATAGCACGCAAGAATTAAAGACAACGTTATGCATTATTTTATACCCAATATTATTCTCCGTATTATTATCATTAATTATTAAGCTGAAGGCAACAATTAACAGTTTATATATAGTAATTTTTGCTCAAAATGATATTTAATCTATTCTTCTATATAAAATTCTACATATTCCGTTACTAATTGAAGAAATCCAGTCCAGAAATTGAGGCCAGTCGTGGCGCAGCGGCACTAAGTGTGACTGTAAAACCGACTGGTTGTGGGTTCGATCCCCACTGGAGGAGATGAAATATTTACTTAAATTTATATTTCCATTTCTTCGCTCTGGTGTCGAGGTTAAGCGCGGCGTTGAATTCTGCCACTCAACACGCAATGACCTCCAGAATTCGACAGAAAGTTTTTTTTTTAATTTTTTTTCTTTATTGATTAATAAATATAATATAACAAACACAACTTAATCTAAGAAATGTTGTTAACATCAATAAAAGGAATAATACTTTACCAGGCTAAAAGACGCCTCCAAAAGTTTACAAAGTATAGTGTGTTACAAAACTCATTAAACAATGTAGTTAAGATAGGTCTACTTGAGCTAGGTATTGTAATACATTCGATATTTAGAATAAAAATATCGTGCTAAAATTGATAATGGTGGTAAATTTTTAATAATCAAGAACTACGTTTACTTTTACAAAACTTAATATTTTTTTCTTTATGTTCCGGTAAAATTTCGCGAGAGTCTCTCTCAGTACATGTCAAATGTTTCGGCTATGCGTCATATATAATTTCTTCAATTAAAATCAGCTTCACACTGTATCCCGCACACAGCAGGGTAGGCAGAGGGAACCTAGTGTTAAGACACTCCATTCCCCACTTTCTGCAGAATTATGTAGGTGTTGCGTGTTCAGTGGCAGAACTCAACGCCGCACTTAACCTCGACACCAGAGCGAAGAATTAAAGTATAAATTTAAGTAAATATTTCATCTCCTCAAGTCCCCATGGAACCCACAACCAGTTGGTTTTACAGTCACACCTCGTGCCGCTGCGCCACGACTGGCCTCAAAAAGCTATGACTCTATAGAAACGTCAAATGACAAACAAACAAACATATCGTTTGAAAATCTACAGATAAAAAATTATTCTAAATCCTTTAAGTGTTCATAAATCGTCTAAACAAGTCCACAGTAGGCACGTCCACTGAAATAAAGCATTGTAACATCATCGGAATATTAATTTTTGCCTTTGCGAGCGTTTTGTGATGAATTTTATTATCAACGTCGTTTCCCATTGAATCCAAATTGAGTCATTAGTTGAAAATTGATAACACACTCGGGTGGGGGACGGTGGGGGACGGAGGGGGACGGAGGGGGACTGTGGGGGGTGGTGGGCCAGTTCGGATGATTTAGGGTTTGGACGTTTTTCATTAAAATTGTTAGTTACATTTACTTATGTTTTGTAATAGTCAAATAAATCTATCTAGGAATGAGCGCTGGAGAATGCGTGTATATGCGACACGTGAAAATTAAATATTTAATATTTTCCTTTGCTCGCTCTGGTAACACAGAAAAGTGCAACATTAGATTTTGGCCTCTCAACACGTGCGTCTAGAATTCGACGGAATGACGAAATCTTAACGGGGACAGAGTGTCTTAACACTAGGTTTTCAGGTTGTTTTCAGGTACGTTGACACACTGTGAAGCTAAAACAAGGGATATTATCAGTATGGTATCCATATGTTATTGTACTTACGTTTACATTTTTAAGTTCAGATTTTATCTCTAGCCAATAGACAAGGAGAGCGAAACTGCGAAACGCTAGGTCTCTACTTATCTCTTATGCCTCGTCCACTGTCATACGATACCATCTTCAAACATGCCTCCAGAGGCAGCTAACGCATTTTACGAGACCTTCCCTCTTTCCACCAATATTGTGTCCACGAAAGTCAACTGAACTCACCTCCTGCCTCTCTTACCACTTAAACTGGCTTCGCAAATCTTTTTTCCCATTTTTTATCACTTATTCCACTTACAAGCGTTATTAAAACGACCTTTCGGCAGTTCTCCACAATACATCCCATACATATCCCATAAGGTATTGATTTCCAACAGGCATGTAGGACAGAGATATCAATTATCGTGGACCGTCATTTACCTAAATTATGAGCCATTACCCGCGTAATTGGGGTCCCCTCTGGATTATGTTACATTTGATGTACCTAAAGCTCGAATATATGATGTGTTTAGGATCTATTTGTAAGTTCCATAAGCGCTTTTGTTATGGAATATTGGGATAGTTTTTTTTTGACTTTGACTTTGGAATATCTTTTTTTGCGTAGTAAGGGAAACAGAAGGAACCTAGTGGTAAACTTTGCGTGTGAGTGGCGGAACATAGCGCTGCTTTTTGTCTTTCTATTGAAGCGAGGTAATGACAATAATTTATTCTTCCGAAAGGGAATCGAGCCCACAACCATCATGTTTCCAATTAGACCCGATGCCGGTTAAGTACCTCAGAACGTAAAAATGGAACCCTTATAGGATCATTTTGTTGTGCGTCTGTCCGCCTGTTGATGTATGTCAAGATGACTTGAAGATATCAAATTGAAATAAATATCAAAAGTGTATGGTCCCTTGAAAAATAAAAAAACCTAGAAAGATATTCCTCCTTTTTGTACCAAATAGGGTACTTTCTGTGAACCGACAGCTATGAAATTTAGCACGAGTGAGCACTTAAATTACGAAAACTGAAAGTAAAAATTTTGAAGAGTAAAAATTTATAGGAATTTTACAGAAAAAAATATTAAATACTAACATATATGTTAATTTCATACAAAATGAGCGCATACGCCCGTAAAATTAAGTTTGTCAACTTTCACGAGTTGTACTTCTCGTTGCATACAATCCTGAACTTGAAAAGAAAATCTCAGTGAGTGTGACCGATTCACAATACACTATCAGTTTTTATTTTTTATTTTTGAATCAGATTTTTTTTTCTCTTTAGCAGTATTGAGTGAAATTTCAAAAAGTATTTTTATAATGTACCAGCTTTTACGTGTGATCGACTGGAAATAACTGCGAGTACGTGTAATTCTGACCGCTTAGTGAGTTACATCGAAATTTAATTTCTTAATAAATGGATCAGTAAACCAGTAAGTAGTAGTAGTTCTTGAGATTCTCTCGTGCAACCAATGGAACGCTTCTGCTTTATTATATTATTTTGAATGTTTTAATAATCAAAAATCAGCTTCACGCTGTATCCCGCACACAGCAGGGTAGGCAGAGGGAACCTAATGTTAAGACACTCTGTTCTCCACTTTCTGCCGAATTTTGGAGGCATTGCGTGTTAAGTGTCAGAACTCAACGCCGCACTTAACCTCGACACCAGAGCGAAAAAACGAAAATATAAATATAAATATTCAATTTCCTCGAGTGGGGATCTTACTATATGAATTGATTTAAATTATATAATTATATACGTATAACTCACGATACACTACAACTAGTTATAGAGATATTTAGTAGTAGTATTGAATTACCACGAAGATCAATTATCGTGGGGCTGTATTACCTAAATTATGAGACATTAGCTTTGTAATTGGAATCTACATCTACGCTGGATTAGGAAGCCTTTGACGCGATCCGCAGGAATGTATGGTATGCTACTTTGAAACGCGAGTGTGGGGATGCTTGGACGGTGTTGGAGATTTAGTTTTTGTAGTATTCGATAATAATTAGTTGTAAGGATTATGGAACCCTAAAAATTAAATAATTATTTTTTAAAAAAAGTATGAATCTTTTTAGGAAAAATGGGAACCCTTATAAGATCACTTCGTGGTCCGTCCGTCTGTCTAAAAAAGACGAATTTAGAAAACCAATTTAGAATAATTCGTTATTATTTAGTTTCGTACCATTATCTAAAAAAACAGAAATAAGTCAGTCATGTTTGTTGTATGGTTCACATACAATTCCTTTAAATATTGTTTTTTTAGTATTTATTGTTATACAGCAAAAATACATAATCGGTAAAACTTTAACTGTTTCACTATGGTTCATAAGCCAATATGATACTAGGTGACAGGCAGACAGACGGACGAAAAGACAAAGAATCTTAGTGATAGTCCACATTTACAATTTGTGTACGGAACCCTAAAAAGAGTAAATTATCTTAACCACTATTTACTACCTAATTATGAACGACTTTCCCCACAACATAGTTACAATAATACACAACACATCACAAACAACACTACCTACATATATATAAATATATATATAAATAGAAGGCAGGAAATTGGCCAACCGTCGAGTCGGCATCGGCTAGCAATACCCATTTACAAGGCAACTTGTAGAGTTTCCATAATTTCTCTTTGTTATTCCACTTTTAGTCGTATATTGGTAAATATTCGTAGTACAGTTGACTGACTTTATTTGAGAAATTCGATTACCATTTAGGGGAATCCTAAAAATTAGACTTAAAATATTTTATTAATAGCTTTGTTAGAGCATGTTGTGTTTCTGATATATGCTAAAAGTACAAATCAAATATTAACCAACATCCAACCCAACATCTGCTCTCGCCAGTGGCTCTTGTAATAAGAACGTAGCCCGCAATAGATAGTGTTTGTCTCTCACTTTAGTCAATGAATGTATGAATGAGTGAATGTATAGAATGAGCGAATGTACATTACGGTCGAGGAGTCGAAGCCATCATAAAGTTTGGTATTCTGAAACGTGTCATTGTTCACACAGAAAGAAAATAATCAGCTTCACGCTGTATCTTGCGCACAGCATTGTAGGCAGAGGCATGGTAGGAACCTAGTGTTAAGACACTCCATTCCTGACTTTCTGCCAAATTCTGGAGCCTCACCAGAGCCAAACCAGAGCGAATAAATGGAAATATAAATTTAAGTAAATAATCCAAAAATCAAATCTTCGGAGTCACATACAACTTTATAGCATAACCAACTTTATAACAGCCACGACTCATCAACCGTACTAACATAAAAGCCGAGCTTACAAACGCATACGTACCCAAGAATAATTAAAATTGAAATGAACCCACTACCTACATTACCTATTACAATAGTACGATCCGAATACAAAGTGGCCTCGTACAATTAATAATGCCGGAGCTACACCAGCTCTAGCGGTCGGTGCACGTCGAGAGTAATTGGGAAATCTAATACGATAATAACTGAATTGTTTTAGTTCCATGTTTGTAGAGTGCATCACTTTGAGAGGCGTGTAAAATGGTATTTACTAGGGTATTAGTAGGGCCAGTACCAGGGTAGCCAGTCGTGGCGCAGGCACAATGTGTGACACGACAGGTTGTGGGTTCATTTTTCATACGCGGAAATAAAATATTTATAATTTTCATTTCTGCGTCCTGGTGTCGAGGCAAATCACGGCGTTGAGTTCCGCCATTCAACACGCAATGTCTGCGGAGGTCAGCTGAAAAAAAGGAAATTGGGTGTCTTAATACTATTTTCCCTATGCCTACACTGCTGTGCGCGGGATACAACGTAAAACATTTTTTTTTATTTATTTTGATTTTATCTGTATATCGGTTGAGGGCAGTCGCTCAGGGGACATAATAAGGTAAGCAGAGGGACCCTGGGAACCTAAAGTCCTTTCAGACACAAACTCTCCGTTTCCCATTAAGACGGTGCTACTTCCCATTTTCGTTTCCCATTTTCCCCAGAACTCTGAAGGCGCTGCGTTTTGAGCGGCGAAACTCGATCCCAGAGCGAAGAAATGAAATTATTAAATATTTCATTTCCTCTACGAATCGATCCCGTTATATATACGTTTCTGTACATTCCTTTATACAGAAACAACTTACCTCACAAGATTTTCTCATCTCCACCATCTACCCTCTGAATGGAACGTTTCAATTCCACCACTCACTAATTTACCGCGTATTGATTTTGTATTAGGTAATAACATTAATAGTTTTGCTCTCGAATGGAGTACTTGTGCAGGAATTTAATTAAGCCTGATAATTGTAACCGGGCTTTACTGTGGCTTCGTACAAGCGACTGGTTGGGGGTCGGTAATCAAAAAGTTTATCCCGCTATCCCGTGGGATTGTTTACTCTTTTTTCTGGCATCACGCACATCCTGTATATAGCGGGATAAATAGGTTCCTGTCTGATTAACTTCACGCTTAATAATTAACACTCGCTCAAATAAAATCTATAACGGTCTTGATGTAAAAATTATAGATTTATCACTTTAAATTCTAAATATTGAGGCCAGTCGTGGCGCAGTGGCACAAAGTGTGACTGTAAAACAGACTGGTTGTGGGTTCGATCCCCACTCGAGGAGATGAAATATTTACTTAAATTTATATTTCCATTTCTTCGCTCTGGTGTCGAGGCACAGCGTGGCGTTGAGTTCTGCCACTCAACACGCAATGCCTCCAAAATTCGGCAGAAAATGGGGAACGGAGTGTCTTAACACTAGGTTCCCTCTGTCTACCCTGCTGTGTGCGGGAAACAGCGTGAAGCTAATTTAATTTTTTTTTTTTTTTTTAATTCTAAATATGTATTACACTAGTTGTCTCTCCGGTTTCTCCCAATACAGTAATAATATCGAGAGCTCCTTTCTATTTGCTTCTCTATAAATGAACAACATGCCAAATTTCGGCGCTTAACGCCGCATATTTCCTGTTGTCCGTTGTCTATCACTTACTGAGTAACCAAAGAATTTTATGTAATATAGCTTGTAACTGATATCCCAAACACCTTTTAAAATATTATTTAATATTTAATGCCTTGGCTCGTGATGTGTCTAGTGGTTAGAACTCTTTATAGTTGTGATCGTGAAGAACCCAAAATCTTTTAGAGATTCAGAGGTAACAGTGTTAAGTATTTTATATTATGCCATTATAAGGTATCGCTTTAATAAGGTATTTGCCATCAGAAGTTGATCTTGTGTCAGTTATTTAGATAACTGTAGACTCGACAATATAACATTGTCATAACTCGAAGCTCGTCCGAAGATAAGCCAAGAGCGCGTCCTATCTTCCCCTCCACTATAACTGCGAACTAGTTATAATAAGAGGAAGAAAGAGTACGGGCCCCTCCCCGCCCTACACCGTGAGTTCCGACCAGACCGTGG
>JAATLQ010020762.1:0-26769 GCA_013421005.1 Heliconius erato x Heliconius himera | reverse complement strand
ATAATTGATTAACTAAATAATCAATTACCCGAATAGTCGAGGTTATGTGGCAGAGTACGAGTAGTACTCTGAACCACACCAGAGCCAAGACTTCACGTAGATAATTATAAATAGGTCTTAACCACATTTATAATTAAAATAACAATTAATTAATCAAATAATTAATTGTCCAAATAGTCGAGGTTAGCCAGTGGTGCAGCACGAGTAGTGCTCCGACCCACACCAGAGCCAAGACTGCACGTACAACGCCCGTGCAGCCTTTTATATCATCGTTCACAAATAAGTTGCAGGGTAGAATAATAAGAATTGATGACGCAATCGCGTCACAGTGGCGTGACTCCTGTACTCAAAGCATAAATTGCGCAGAAAGTGAAAAGATTAAGTTTTCAATTATTGTTTGTGTGATGACAGAAAAAACTCGACAAAGATATATTTAATATAGATTTCAATATATAAGAATTACCTAAACCTAAAAAAAATATAATTAAATTAAAAAATTAAAAAATATTAAAAAAATAAATAAATATAAAAAAACAATAAAAATATACAAAATAATATAAAAGAGAGTTCGGAGAGTTCGGAGAGTTGGGAGAGTTGGGAGAGTTGGGAGAGTTGTGAGAGTTGGGAGAGTTGGGAGAGTTCGAAGAGTTCGGACAGTTGGGAGAGTTCGTAGAGTTCGGAGAGTTAGGAGAGTTCGGAGAGTACGGACAGTTGGGACAGATTGGAGAGTTGGGAGATTTCGGAGAGTTCGGGCAGTTGGGAGAGTTCGGAGAGTTCGGAGAGTCGGGAGAGTTGGGAGAGTTGGGAGAGTTCGAAGAGTTGGGAGAGATGGGAGATTTGGGAGACCTCGCAGAGATGGGTTAGTTGGAAGAGTTGGGAGAGCTCGGAGAGTTGGGAGAGTTCGGAGAGTTCGGAGAGTTGGGAGTGTTCGGAGAGTTGGGAGAGTTCGGAGAGTTCGCAGGGTTTGGGAGGTGGGAGAGTTGGGAGAGTTGGGAGAGGTGGGAGAGTTCAGAGGGTTGGGAGGGCTCGGAGGGTTGGGAGAGTTGGGAGAGTTGGGAGATTTGGGAGAGTTCGGAGAGTTGGGAGATTTCGGAGAGTTGGGAGAGTTGGGAGAGTTGGGAGATTTGGGAGAGTTGGGAGAGATCGTTTAAATATGTGTAAGTAATAATTTTATAATATATAGAGATCTCTATCTATAATATATAGAGATATATATATCTATAAGACAATGTTTTGATTTTCTTCAGAGTGATATTTTTAAATTCGTTATATATATATATATATATATAATGGATTGTCCGATTTTGTTAATGTAAAAAGTACACATATTAAATTAATACACATATTGAAATTATCTTTAATAAAATATCATTTAATAGAATAAGGATTAATGCAGAGGTATGAATAAAACGGTTTGATTGTTGCCGGCACTTTCATCAACTTATAAAATATAAAAATGTAGTTATATTGTCATAACTATAGTAGTTATTATTTTGTTCTATCATCAATAATTTTCGCAGCGCACGCGATGATAAAATTTTTTAGATCAATTTCTTCACACCTTGGGTTACATTATTGCATTTTTCTTAGGGATCCTTATTTTTTTTGAAAATGTAATATAGCCTATGTGGGACGGTGAAGATGCAGCTTTCTAATGGCGAAAGAATTTTTGAAATTGGTCCGGAAGTTGTCGTGTGAAAACAATACAAACATACATACATTCATACATACATACATACATACAAATCTTACCTCTTTATAATATTAGTATAGAAGTATAGATTATTTATTTCCATTGGTACAGACGGAACCGCAGACTAATAATTTGTAAACATTCATGAAATATAATAAAGAGGTCAATCGTGATACGGTGGCACAAGAGTGCGACTGTAAGCGCGACAGATTATGGGTTCGATTTCTACTCAAGTACAAGTACGCAATATTTAATATTTTTATTTCCTCGCTCTTATAAACAGGCAAAGCGCAGCGTTGAGTTGCGCTACTTAACACGCAATGCCTCGCCATGCCAGAATGAAGAAATGAAAACATTAAGAAATAATAATTCACTCCCTCCCTGATGATCGAGCCCTCAACCTTTACGTTTCAGTCACACCCTTGTGCCTCTGGGCCACGACGGCCTCAAAATGATAATGAAGTTTTAAAATAATATCTTTTAATAAATTATGAACATGTACAATAACTGATATTTTCAATATGCTAATGCCTTCGAATTTTTATTTTAGTATACAATAATCATTATTGAGCATAAATAATTAAAATTATTATATTTAATTAAGTAATTAAGCGTAAGTAACGCACCATCATAATCGTCATCATCGTATTATACGGTACCTATCGCATCTACGACTATTCGTTTTAGATGATCTAATTAAATATTATTTATCTGTGAAATATTTTATCTGTTGAAATATTTTGAAGTTCGATAGAAATTTGACGGAGAGAAAAACCAACACCTAATGTCAAATCATTAATCGCACTCATACGGTTTTCGGCGTTTCTTGTTATGGTCATCAATACGTTTGTTTTAAATGTAAACAATGTAGAAAACTAATTAGAAAATGTAAATGTAATGGTATTCTAAGTTTCACGTGTATCGATGCTTAGTTAACAGTAACTAAAATGCCTCCAGTGATATCTAGAAATAAAAAGGACGGCGCTGAATATGAGGTAAATATATATTTTTAAACCAGTAATTTTTTTATCCGAAGCTTTCTATTTACCTAAATGAGATGTCTATAAATAAGCATTTTTACGTTGACCCTTTTAAGTTGTTTGTTAGAAAGAAAGTTAAAACAGCTTAAACAGAAGAAAAAACCAGTTCTATTAACATTTCACAAATTCAGATATCTGTTAATTACAAAATATAAATGTTGTAATTTTTTTTAGTACAATGCTTAATTAATGTAGATTTATTTTAATTAATTATAACAGAATATTATATATATATGAAAATGTAACAGAATTCTGTTGATTACTTTACTTTACTGCTGAGATTGTACTTAGGATGTATATTAGAGTAAAATGTATCAATTAGTTCAATGAAGTAAATAGAAATATTAACTTTCTTTAAGTTTTATTTATCAAAAAAATAAAAAATCAAATCAGCTTCACACTGTATCTTGTACACAGCAGAGTAGGCAGACGGACCCTAGTGTTAAGGCACTCTGTTCCCCACTTTCTTCCGAATTCTAGAGGCACTGCATATTTAGTGGTGGAACTTAACGCCATGTCTTGCCTTGACATCAGAGCAAAATAATGAAAATATGATTTTCTTTACTTTAATTTTATTTCCTCGGGTAGGGATCAAACACACAACCAGTTGAGTTCAGTCACATTTTGCACAACTGGCATCAATATTTTACAAACATCATTAATAATAAACTACCAATATTATTATTTAATTATTTTTTCCAGAATGTGTTAAACAACAAAAACAATGTTCTTGACTTCGAAAAATATATTCAGGACAACAAGACATTATTATTAAGTGATCCACTAAGGGATATACTTTTATATCCATCTGATGATGTTTCTGTAAGTTATTGATAAATTCTTTAAGTTTTGTTCCTGTGTTTTGTGATTTTGTTTTGCCTATATTTATAAGTATGAGAGGTGCTTACTGTATTCTCAGTATTGACATGAAATAACATAAATTAACTCAAAAATATTTGTTACATATGTATGATATGAACTTGTCAATTCCCTGTAAAAAATATTTTTTTTGCTTACCTGAAAAATGAGTATTTATTGCCACCTTCAGCTTTTTTTGAATTTGGGAATAAATAATAATCACTAGGTGCCATATCTAGACTAAAGGGTGGGTGGTAGAGCTATTCAAAGCCACCATCGTGACCAGCAGCCATGGAAACAAATGCTGTGACACAATATACCTCATCTTTTCTTTTTAATTTTTCCCTTAAATTACTCAAAGTTGAAGCTTAAGATTTTGAGCTTATGGTCTCACCTTTATTTTTATGCTCAATCATCAAAATTCCTTTTGAGTCTCAAAACACTGTGGCCATAACTTTCCATTACATTATATATTTATAAGGTCCAGCTCCAGAATATACACAGCACATGAAAAATTACACAAGTTAAATAACAAAAAATACATTGTTAGTTAGATACAGTGTTATTCCCAATACAAGTTAACACAACATGCAAAGTATACTGTTGTATGCTTTTTTTTAATATCTTTAAAATTATTCGTAAGCAAAATTTCAATTTTACAAATAAAAAAAAAGCCAAAGAAATTTAGCAACAAATAAATACAAAACAACGAACATAACGATAAACCAAATGAGATAATGGTAAACAAAATATATATAATAATGAAATGAAACAAATAAAACAAGAGAGTGAGTCAAGAACCTTGTAAGCATTTATAAATTTTTTGTCTAAAATTTCTAAAGGCATTGTACGCCACATCCAGACTTTAAATTTCTTTGTAGGGTCTGTAACCTTCTAGTGCCATTGCATAGAGGCTTTTTTACTTTCATGGTAATAAGGATGAACCCATGTTTTATCTCTAGTAACAATTTTACTCTCCTCTCTCCTCCCTCTCATTTTTAACTCTAAAAACTCTGTACGCTCAATGCAATGTCCAACTATTAACACAATGGTTGTAAGTTCAATTCCTATTAGTTGAATGAATTATTATCATTGTGAAAAAACTAGAACAGAGTATCTTAATACTTGGTTCTCTCTACCTACAATTACTACCACCTAAACAAAATAAAAAGATTTTTTTTAATGTATGTATACATATTGTAGAGTGTAGTTCTTCCTCGACGTTGGAGAACAGTTACGACAGCTGTGCCTGATGTGAGAACAGCAGCAACATGCCCTTTACTCACGCGTCAGGCATTACTTAGCTATGCATCCAGTTGGAACCTTGTGCATTATAAATATAGCAGTTACTCTGGTTCTTATATCAATTTGCCTAGGTGAGTTTTCCTCCTTAACATGTATGTATAAGTACTTAGATAACAAACAAGTGCCCATATAATATTACTTATAAAATAAAAAAAACTTTGCAAATGATATTTAAAGGTTAATAAACCTAGGTCAAGTAATAAAACATCATCTTATAGACCTTCCAACATTTTAAAATTATTTAATATTGAGGTCTCATTAGCAATATACTTAGCATATTTTTCATGGTCAGACATTTTCACTGATTCTATTTTTAAAGGTTATTCCACATTATCAAACATCTGACTCACTTCCTTTGTTGCATAATAGAGCAGGCAGCAGGCAGTAAATATGTTAAACAATAATTACTGTTTCTATTTTGAATGGATAAACATTTCTATGATAAATATAATAACTATTGTAACGAAGTTTTAAAGAAAAATGATATAAGAGTGACTGCTGTCTGATTTCTTATCACATCCCTTAAATATTTAATTTGATTATAAATTACATGTTATATAGAAAATCAAGGGGATACAAAATTTATTTATCTGTTTATAGCAATATTTTTGTTTATTTAAAAATTGGAAAAATAAATGTATGTCAGGTTATAGCTGTTGTTTGTACAAAACCACAAATTATTTATTTATAATGAAAGTACAAATGTATTAATTAGGTTAATTTTATGTAAAACAAAACTTTTGATGCTCAAATTAAATTGATGAAGACATCATTAAATTATTTATTATGTAATTAAGATTTTATTAAATAGGCCAATAGATAGTAGGCTGCCTGAAGAAGTGTATGATATAGACACTGAAGCAGAAGACGAACATGAAGCTCACACAAAGGTTGATATTGGAACCAAAGAGGGTTACCTGCTCAAAGGACCTGAAATCGGCTCAGATAGAATATTTAGCAATCTCGCTTCTAAATCGTTTAAGAAACGATATTGCTCAATGGTAAGAGAAGCGGATGGTGCGTATATACTCGAAGTATATAAAGATGAAAAGAAATTGGACACTAAGCTTACAATAGTCATGGACTTTTGTTCAGAAGTTGTTAAGGTAAGCAATAAGAGATTCTTTAGAGATTTTTTTAGAAAGCCAAGGTATATAATGTTCACATTTTTACGTTTGCAAACACTTTATTATATTATAAGGTTATTTTCTCACAAAGGGATTTAAGGCAATTACATGCCTATATCAAAGCTCAGCGTTGAGTTCCGCCACTCAACACGCAATACCTCCAGACTTTGGCGGAAAGTGAAGAACGAAAGTGTCTTAAAGGGAACGAAGTGACTTAATATTACTTTTTCAGATTCCCTCTGCTTTGTGTGGGAATACAGCTTGAAACAAGAAAGACAAACAAACTAAATTCAGCATTTTTTTAAACCTGACACATAGGAATATGAATCAAATTAAAGCCGTCATGGCACACAGGCACAGTAGCTGACTGTAAACGTGACGATAGTGGGTTAGATTCCTATACAAGGAAATGAGTTATTTTCATTTACTCACTCTGGTAATGCGACAATCAATGTCCAATTGTCCACAACACAAGCAATGTGTCTCAGTTAAGAGAAAAGTGTCTTAAACCTAGGTATATTTTAGTTTTAATAAAATGTGAAGCTATTTAATGAAAAACTAAAAGATTTTTAGCATAGTACTTAAAAACTTACCTTATTTGTTCAGAAATGTGACTTAGTCTATTTTGTGATATTTAGAGCGTAACCAAGTTTACTAGTACTCGTTTAGCTAAGCTTAGCTAGCTTGTGAGTTTTTTAGGACGTGTTTCTTTTCAACATTCCCTTTTACTACTAAACATTGCTGCGACTATTAAATTTGAAGTCATTAAAAATTTTTAATTTAAGTAAAAGATATTTAATTTTTTAATAAAATATTTATAAAATCTGTCTTGAAAGTCGCTACACATTCTATAAAAAAATATTGTTTTCGTTCGACGAGAAACACACTATTTCAACCTTGCCATCAATAACAATGCTGCATATATTTTGCATGTATATCTACTATAACTATAACAATATTATCATATTATTTGAAAAAGAACAAAAGGTTGACGTTAAAGTTATATGGGACAAAAGTAATATGAATTGTATGAGTATGATTTTAAAAATGAGTCACTAATTTAGCAAAAATTATATTAAGGATTGGAGGCCGCCATGGCACAGTGGCGCAACGTGTGACTGTAAACGCAATGGTTCGATTCCCACTCGAATTATTAATTTATTTAATATTTTCATCCCAATGCCTCCAAAATTTTTTGGAAAGTGCGTGCGAAAACAGTGCGTGATAGAGCGTGAAGCTAAAAATATGAAGTAGCTAGCTAGCTATTATAGGTGTAGGTTTAATCTTCTCTTGAAAGAATGATTCTATTTAAAAAAAAACATGTTCCCGATCTAGTAACATAAATCGTGACACTTCGTAATTTAAATAGGTGTAATATGTATGTGGCACCATTCAAAAGTAACGCCTAAATAGAAAAAAAATATAAATTTAATACTTTTTTCAACTTTGTAGAATGCAAAACGCGGGCGTTTTTGTTTTGAACTACGTATGTCCGGCAACAAAGGGTACACATTTGCAACGGAAACTGAGGAGGAAATGAATGATTGGATCAACGCTTTTAAAGCGGCGCTTAAGAAAAATGTAGATCATGAAACGCAACAATCTGATGAAGTTTTGGATAAAGGTTAGATTGATTGTAGTTATCGCATAATTTATTAAAGCAAAAGGGAAATAATTATTATATTTTTTAAGAAATGCTCTTTGTGCATCTACGATTCTAGTACATACATTTTTTAAAGTTGTGTATACATAAACATCGCAGATTATGATTATTATTACCTAGGCTGTCAGCCATTATTCCACCAAACAAACCTTGATGACGATGACGTCGACTTTGTGTATCGTTCAAAATATATGAAGTTTAATACAAAAATATATTACAATTAAAATTAGAACTGATTGCAAACAGTTGTGATAAAATATTTTATTTTATATAAATTGATATTTATATATATATTCAATAGGCAAGTTGAGGGCATTGTGGCGTATGGGCACAAGGGTGTGACAGTAATGCGACGGTTGTGGGTTCGATCCCCATTAGAGGAAATGAATTATTATCTTATAATATTTTTATTTCTTCGCTCTGGCACCAAGGCAAAAGCCCGGCGTTGAGTTCCGCCACTCAACATACAATGTCTCGAAAAATTTGGCGGAAAGTGAGAAACGGAGTGTCCATAACACTAGATTCCCCCTGCCTACCCTGCCCTACCCTTGCTGTATGCGGGATACAGCTTGAAGCTGTATTATTATTAAAAGACAAGTAAGGTAAAAACAAAGGAGCATGTAACGTTTGAGTAGAGATCGGCTTGCAGCTACAATGATTAAAGTAGTAGTATCTGTACCCGATGCATTATTTATTCATTTTTCCGCCAACGACGCCGACGCCTTTGTCCTGCTCGATGACAAAAATTTGCAAAACTTGATATTGAACTACATATATATAAATATGTTATCTAATGAACAAGGATAGCCATATTTGTTGATTATTTCTCTTATTATAATGGGTACTTTATTAACAACGACGCCACAGATGCAAAATAGTTTTCTTCTCCAGTTAATTTTGTTGAGTACTTTTTAAAAACGCATATAGGTACTGGAATGCTATTTTTTTTTAATTTTTGTTTTGTTTTTAAGATTTTACCTTATTTTTACTATTTTTATATTAAACATACTACTTAAAACATATTTATACAGACGCCGACATATCTCTAACAGCGGAACCCCCTCCCCCCACGTACGGTACCCTGAAGGGACTAGAGCACAGCATGAATCCTTTACTAATGCGATATTCCCGCGAGACCGATCTCTCTATTGCGGCTGCACGTAATGAGTGCCGTTCAAATATATTCACTTTGCCTTACAAAAGGACTCCCTCGCCGGAACCACAGTTGGAACCATTCAAGTAAGTTATTGTTGCGATTCAACATTTTAGATCATTTTATTCTCTCTGGTATAATTTTTGATGTTTTTATTTCTTGTGAAAATTTTATAATAAAACTTGTAACAAGCTTCATCTACTTACTTTTTGTTTTCTATATAAAATACGAACTGATAAACTTTATATAATTTATTAATATTATATGCGATTTCAGTTGTGGCGCAGGGGCACAAGCGTGCAACTGTAAACGCCACAGGTTGTGGGTTCGATTCCTACTCGAGTAAATAAAATATTTAATATTTTCATTACCTCGCTCTGGTAACGAGTCAATGAGGGCGTAGAGTTCCGCCACCCAATGCCTCGAAAATTCGGTGGAAAATAGGGAACGGAAATGTTTTGATGGGAACGAGTGTCTTAATGTTTGGCTCTCTGCATACAGTGATATATGCGGGATATAGCGTGAAAGTAAAAAAAAATATGCATTAAAAATAGTTCTATGCTGCATAGTATTTAATTTTATTATTTATATAAATTAAGTGAACTTTTTCAACAGAGAACATTTTGGCCAAAGAATATTGCTCAAATGTGAAAGTTTAAAATTTAGACTACAAGCGCCAATAGACGGCGACAAAGAGTTGCTTTGTCAAGTGGAGCCCTACTTTACTCATCTCGCGCTTTACGACGCACGAAGTGGCAAAAAACTAACTGAAAATTTCCATTTCGACATAAACCATGCTGCCGTGAAGGATCTAGTCAAAGAAAACGAATGTACCAAGTCGTTAGTTGAAAATTTTAGTTACGACGTCAAGTTAGACGTTAAACAAATTACCGAAGAATGGTTCAAATCAAAAAGACAGGTAATCAATATACATATATGGATAATAGTTTTAGTATTATATCACGTCGCCTGGCTTTATCGTGACGCAATGATTGTGGGATCGGTACCCACTCGAGGTGATGCTCACCAAGCTCAGGCAAAACACAAGGCGGCGTTGAGTTCCGTCACTCAACACGCAATGTCTCGAATTTGGATAGATAGCGGAAAATAGAGTGTCACAACATTAGGTTCTCTTAACCTACCCTAATATACAAGTAGTACAGCAAGAAGCTAAAAAAAGTGTATTTTGAATTTTTACCTTTACACATGATGAAATGGACTCAAATCTTCGTAGCGTCACATTTTGCTATGCTTCCTCTTAACTAGGTCGACGCGTTAAATAATTAAAATTGTCAATTCGTAACAAGGCTGTCGTGGCGCAGCGAGATAGCGACAGTAAACGCTAGTGGTTGGTTGTGGGTTTGATTTCTCTTAGAATAATTATATTTAAATTATTTTCAATTCCCAGCTCTGGTAGACAAAGGGCTGCGCGTTGAGCTCTGCCACCTGACATGTGATATCTTGTTAAATTGGGCGGAATATTAGGAACGGAGTGTTACACTGGGTTCCGTCTGCCTATCATACTAAGCGGGAAAATGCGTGAAGTTGTAAAAAAAAACCGAACGTTAGAAGGTTAACCTGCAGCAACAATCTAACAAGTATTTCACGTTAAGAGCCTTTACGTTATTTTTGGTTTTTTTAGAGATCTCTTTTTTTCATAATACAGGAGAGCCACAAATAATTGAATAGTTAATAGAATGTTTTTAAACTCCTTAAGGTGCTTCTATCCGTGAACAATCCACATCCAGATTTGTTTCTAGTAGTAAAAATAGATAAAATCCTCCAAGGACACGTCAGTCAAGTACTCGAGCCCTATATGAAAGCTACTAAGGATCCCCGCTTAGGGCTCAAAGTACACAAAACTATACAATCTTATGCGCAACGAGTGGGGAACTACCGTATGCCTTTTGCATGGGCTGCTAAGCCTTTGTTTAAGTGAGTGGTTTTTGTTTTTAATTTTTCTTAAATTTTGAATGTGAAATTTCGAAATTCAAGTAAAGAGCAAAATTAATATTCTATTCTTTTGTTAATATTTTTAGAGGCCGTCGTGGCGCAATCACAATGTCTGATTGTAAACGCGACGGTTATGGATTCAGTTCCTACTCGGGAAAATTAATGAAGTATTTTTATTTTTCCGCTCTGGCAACAAGACGAAGCGCGGCGTTCTGCTCCGCGACTCAACGCGCAATGTCTTGGGCGGTGCGTGAAAAACGGCGCGTAGAAAAAAATATTTATGCGGGATACAGCGTATAACTAATATTTTTTTCAATATCAATCACGAAACCTTGTGGTATTAAACCTACAGGCATTGTCTTCGTGCATACATCTTAAAAATTTACGTGTGTGTGTTTCTACATTTTATAATTCTATTTAACATATGAGGCCGTCACCGCACTACGAATGATTTTTTTTCCTCACTCTGGTAAAATCACCAAGAGCGGTGTTGTATTCCGCCACTCAATGTCTACACTATGTCTCGAATTGAATAAAAAGTAGGAAAAGGGTTTTCTAAACATTAGGTTTCCTCCATCGACCCTGCTACATGCGGGATACAGCGCAAAACTAAAAAAATAACACAATATAAGAACTTGCAATGATATTCACATACATATGTAACAAAAGTGTTGTAACAACCAGGTTATATAGCAACGATTTGGACACTACACCGGAATTTCCGGCAATTTATCGTCAAGAGCCAAATAAAATGTCCGACGAGGACTTATTGAAGATCTTGTCTGATTACCGAAAACCGGAAAAGTTGGCCAAATTGACCGTCATACCGGGCTGGCTCAGCGTGCAAATACAACATAGCGTCGACCAAATACCTAGTATGTATTTTTGTAATTTTTCAAGCGTTATAACTTAGGATAGAAAAATATTTTTATAAAAATGTTACACCCCTGGACTCAAGAGGTGAAGGAGCGAAACTAAAAAAAATATATTTATTGACATCGTGGCAGAGTTGGTGACTGTGATCGCGATAATTGTGGGTTCGATTCCCACTTGGTAGCACAATTATTTGCATTTCTCCGTTGTGAGATTTATTTATTGTGACTTTAACTTCCGCTACTCAATAATAATATGTCGTATTTTTGCGGAAAGAACCGAATGCAGTTTCATAATACTAGGGTCTCTCTGCTTGCTCTGCCTATATGCAGAGTAAAGCGTGTTGCTGAAAACAGTTAGCTTAATAATACTGAATGAATAATTATTCATAAAAAATATAATATTTGTATAATATAAGATATTTAAGTATTTCTTTTTATAATATATTAAGCTAATTGCTACAAAAGAGTGCAGTACTAAGATGCGTATTACATATTTTTTATAAGATAATACAATAAGGGTTCTCGACTTAGAAAGGAATCCTTATAACTCCTTTACTCAGCACGTTTATCTTCGCCTTACTTTTACATAAACTAGCGATCTAAGTAGTTTTCTAAATTCCGCTTATTGCACATTTGTCATCAACGTGCGTAATGTAAAATTCATTATAATTTTGTAATTCAACGTACGAAACATGACATTTTGAGGAATATGCTGCAGGAATATTTAAAACTGATGATGATTTATAAATAAAATATTAAGTTGTAAAATGTTCATTGCATGATTTAAATGTCAATGTTAGTCCTTGATTTATAACAAAAGCTTAAAAGACGATTTTTAAGCAGCTTCTCTGGCTTGGCGGTAAATTTTAAAACAATTTTCTTTAGCAAGGGTTCTATATATATTATTCATATGTTTTTATTTTATTCGGCCTCATAATGAAATGGAACTAAGTAAGGATCCTTACTTATTTATTTTCGTGCATATGATACATAATGACTATCCAATACCTACATCATTTTTCAATTCGAACCAGTAGTTTATAAGATTAACGCGTCAACCAAATGACCATTCAGATTTATAATATTAGTGTAGACAACTTTACATATAAAACAAATTTTGTCGTTTTATCTAATTTAATTCATATAATATCGTTCAATAAAACAGATTGTATGACAAGTTCGTACGCGGCATTAAAGCCGTTCCCACTGCCGCCTCCATCGCCTCTCACACTAGAGCTGGCCACGTTGAACGTGGAACCGGAGCAGCCGTATGCAGCATACATACACCACCTCTATGTACACCCGCTGTCTTTAAACTTTGAATCACAAAAGATGTTTGTAAGGGCCAGAAATATCGCCTGCTCAATAGAACTGAAGGAAAATGATACGGGAGATGTCAAAGCTCTACAGGTATATTCTATAATCTTGCTTATGTAATAGATAGTTACCAACCGTCTTTTTTTCGCTAAATAAATTATAGTTCTATTGATTGTTATCAGATAATATAAAACGAAATGCTTTTCACATATTGTTCTTTGTTGTATTTTAATGATAATTTTAAATAATAAATAATTTATTTATTAGGTGATATATGGTCGTGTAGGAATGACATCGCAATACCGCTGTTCGGTGTTACATCACAACACAAACCCCAGTTGGTGTGATGAAGTTAAGATACGACTACCAGCTACCATCACACCTACTCATCACCTCCTGTTTACCTTTCATCATATTTCGTGTGATCTTGCTAAAAAGAATGACACTAATGTTGAAACTTGTATAGGGTAAGATCTTTACAAATTTTAATACAGAAAGACCCTTATACTGAAGCGGTCTTAGAACAGTACAATTGTATTTGATTGTAAACACAATGGTTGTGGTTTCGATTCCCACACATTGGGAACTATGTGCATCGGCTGATAGGAATTAGGTATTGTGATTCCCTATTTATCACAAATGTCTTGAAAATTGGTTGAAAGAGTAAAAATAATCTCTAAGCACTAAATTTCCTACAGGTATATGCTTAAACACAAGAAGAAACCCTTAGTTGAATCTTAGTTAGTTAGAATAATAATAGATTAAAGCCAGATTAATAGCACATTTTGACACACCCAAAAAAAAATACATTCATTTTTATTATCATCAATGACAATATTCAATACTCTGAGCTAAATAGTTTAAAATAGTTATGGTTAATTAGAGACTGAGACGTTAAAACAATGAAATAAAATGTGTTTTGTAACAAAATAATAGAAATTGTAATAGTTTGTAATATTATTGTTAATATTTCAGTTACGCATGGGTGCCATTAATGAAAAATGACAAACTAATTGATGAAATGGTTAATTTACCTATTGCCACTCATTTACCATCTGGATATTTATCTATACAGCCTCTTGGACTCGGTAAAGGAGTAAGTATTTATAGTTGGTATTTTAACCCTTTATTCAGAATGATTTGAAATTTTAATTCAATATCGGCAAAAAATATAAAAATTATTAATATAATATATTTTCTAAGATATAAGTACATAAATTGACATTTTGATTATTGATGTCATTTTATAATTAAGATTTGTTTCTTTAAAATTTATAAAAAAACATTGTTCGTTTTACATTAATAACTTTTTTTACTTTTATTTTCAAACAAAAATAGACTGACGCCTTTAAGCGGTCTACGATAATGCTGGCCTAATAAATACTTATTCACTCTGTTTTTGAAGACAGATATTGTGTCATAGGAAATACAGAAACCGGCAGTGAGTTCCATTCTTTCTGTGCGAATGAGAAATATCGACTTTAATTCCACCATGTACAGATGACGTGAAGCTGTTTTCCTAGATGTTCGTATTGTAAAATATAAAACTATAACTCCACATAAATTTTGCAGAACACAGGTCCAGATGTAGTATGGGTGGAGGGTGAGAAGCCATTATTTCGGTGTCAACTAGTGCTAGACTCAACGGTAGCAACGCGAGACACACACTTACACAATCTATTTACACAAATAGAAAGGTTAATCAAGTCGTCGTCGCCACCGACGTCGCCGTCGCCGCCGCCGTGGCACGACGTCTGCAACGCGTTGAAGGCGGCGCACGCTATAAGTCTCCCGTCGCTGATTGCTTACTTGCCAACTATATTGAATCAACTTTTTGATCTTATGGTAAATTCGTTTATTTTATTCTTTGGAGAATTGAGGTAAAAGTAAATAATAAATAAAAAGTAAATATAAAGAAAATAATAAAGTACGTCACACCTTAGGAGGGTCGACAAATTATGACAAGGAGTGGGAAGGAATCCTAAATTTAGTTAGGTCACATTTACACAAATTGAAAATATAGTACAAACATTGCTGTTACAGTGATGGGGAGGGATTAAAAATCTTATTTGTTTTTTGCTTTACGCTGTATCCTGCTCTTAGCAGCGTAAGCAGAAGGAAACCTAATAATATTAAGACACTCAGTTGCCATTAGGGTTACGCCGCCGCGCTTTGCCTCCCAGCCCCTTACCAGAGCGAGGAAACGAAAGTATTAAATATTTTATTCCCCCGAATAGGATTCGCGTTTTCAGTCCCAAGTTTGTGCTCCTGCACTTCGACGGCCTCATGAAATTAGTGTGTACGTTATGAATGGCCGCTAGACAAAGAGAATGTAATAAACCTGTTTTTTTAACCGACTTTTGTAAGAAAAAGGAAAAATCAATTCAACTGTTTTTTTTATGTTTGTTACCTTAGAACTTTTGAAAGAGTGAACCGATTTTGACGATTCTTTTTTATTTCAAAGCTGGTGCTGCCGCTGGATATAATATACAGAGCGCTTTTCTGCACTTCTCCCTTTTTTGTTTTACATTATTATATTAGTATTTGATTTACATTACTAAAGTTGTTTAGAAGAGTATTTGGTTAAGTTCTAGTTCAGTATTGATATAATCCGGTGATTGTTGTCCCTGTTTTTCGGGTCATTTTGCAAATTTTATACCGTTACTAGAGGGCGCGCGCGGCTTCGCCCGCTTATTAGGATCGGTGGCAATTTAAAGATTTTTCCATATAAAATTTCAACCCCTTATTTGAACCCTTAGTGGGTGAATTCTTAAAAACCATGAAACACGTGTTCAATGAAATATTTTAAGGAGTCTGAATTTCAAATTTTATAAAAATCGGTACAGATTAAATTTTTTTTCCATACAAACTTTCAACCCCTATTTCATCCCTTTAGGGTTAAAATTTTTCAAATTCCCTTCTTAGTGGATGTCCAGAATATGATAATAAACATCTGCCCAAATTTCACGTTTCTACCATCAGCGGTTACGGCTCTGCGTGCGTCTTACCTCAGTCAGTCAGCACAAGTCCTTTTATATATATAGATTTTGGGAATTGCCTCGTTGACTTTATGACGGATAGCCATCTTAAGGTTGAGGCTAAGAGTGTCTTAACATCAGATTCTAAGGTTCCGTTTGCCTATGTGCGTGGACTTAAAAAAAAAATGAAATCTGATTTTATTATTATACTGTTTTTTTATTATTTGCAGACTATAGAAAAAGGATACTCTCACGATATGGGTTTCCAAGTTGTAAAACTAATTGTACATTTTGTACATCTCATACACGATTATGGGAGAAAAGATTTACTCGACAGTTATGTAAAGGTAACATATTAATAAATAACTTAATTATATATTACATAATGTTGTTCATCTAATAAGCTAATAAGAGTGGAAAGTAATTATTTTAAGTAATATATATATACATATATTTATAAATAAATAAAAAAAATAAAGTACATATATTTATTACTTAAAATAATTTATTTATGATTATAGTTATAAGTTTATATTATTATACTTTGCAGTATGTATTTAACTGCGTGGAATTTAAATTGCATACAGTACTGACGGCGCCTCTGTACATGTTTGTGGATCCAAACCAGCAAGACTTTCTATTAAACCACAAGTTTATGCAATATTCTAATTTCTTTTTTGATATTATTATCAAAAGTATGGCGCAATATTTAATTAACACTGGTCGAATTAAGGTAATATATTAATAGCTAGTATTTACATATATGTATGTTTATATATTTAAGGCTTTTCCACAATACATATTATGTGAATTTATATAATTTTAGATGTCTCGAAACGAAAGATTTCATAGCGATCTATTGGAAAACATTGACAAATTAGTGTCTACTGTCGAGCCTGCTTACATTCTACAGCAGCCAGTTCAAACGCATATTTTCAATAAAAACTTAGCCATTTTTCTGAAAGTAAGAAATATACCATACATTAACCTTTGGAATATTTTTGTTTGGGTCATAAAACTAATACAAATTATCGTTTTATTTTACAGTCCTGTTTATCTTTTATGGATCGTGGATTCATTTTCCGTCAAATAAAGAAATATTTAGAAAAATTTAAAGCATGTGATCCCAAAGCTTTATTTGATTTCAAATTCACATTTTTACAAACGATATGCTCTCACGAACATTACGTGCCGTTTAATTTGCCTTTACAAGCAAATAAACTATCCAAAGATTCAGATGAAGGTAAGATATTAATAAATATTCGTTTTCTACATTTATATTTATTGGTTTGAATTACTTTTGTGTTCTAATATCATTATCATTTAAATGACAGTATCTAAACATTGAAAAATAATAAATTTTAGTCAATTCTGTCATAATTTTGTCGAACAAAATGCAGCCTTAACTTTTTATCTAGGGAAAACTACATTTATATTCGTTAAATCGTTTCTGAGATTAGCGAGCAAACACACAGAAAAACGGATAAAATATTTAAAAATAATTGTACTGCGTTTTATTATAATAGTAAGTGACCCATCCCTAATATAAGATTTTCTCATATATTTTGTATTTATAGTTAGCAATCAGGTACAATTTAGTTATATGTATACAGATAAAAAAATAAATATAACAAAAATATTTAATAGCGTGTTTGTTTAGATCCAGCGAGATTGAAATTGACTGAAGAATTTGTGATGAGACATTTTCTTGCTGGAATTCTTCTGAAACAGGTAAAATATAGTTTTTTTAACTTCAATGTGAGATAATATTTATGTTAATATAATTTGTGTTTAAAATCAAAGTGGTAACATATTAGTAGAGCCCGAGAGAGCCAGAGAGGGGGGCAGCGGCACATCGTCACTAAAACGTGGCAGGAAAATTAATTATTTTCTTTAAGAAATGAATTAAGTCATTTTTCACTTTGATAACAAACAAGAGTGCGGCGTTGAGTTCCGTCACTCAACACGCAATGTATGAAAATGATGCAATGCATGTGGAGTTCAGTGCACCTACAATGCTATATGCGAGGTAAAGCGTGAAGCTACAAATATGAGCGCATTCCAGGTGGAACAATCGCTTCGCTGCGCGCCTCAGAAGCGTCGCTCGGCGCTGGGCGTGCTGCGCGCGCTGCTCACCAAGCACGAGCACGACGACCGCTACCGCACACGCCAGGCGCGCGCGCGCCTCGCGCAGCTCTACGCGCCCTGGCTCACTATTGTTTTGGGCGAGTACACCTTTACACTCTATATAACGTAGCTCGACGCGAACAATGCCCTCCCTAAAGCGTTGAAATCTCCCTATTTTGGCTCATTTAGCTTCTTTTCGATACTACACCGTCAAAGCCATATTTTAATAAACTGCTAAGGTAAGGTCTTTTTGATTGAATATTTAATTACCTAGTATTTGAAAAAAAAATTAAGATATTTTATTCTCCGCTTGAACTCTTGAAAATATTTTATATAGCAAGGATTTAATAAATTAAAATATAGTCATATATAATTTTCCACAATATATTAAACAGTTCTCATTTATAACTTTCTGTTTAAACAGATAATGCTCATCGTCTAGTCACTAAAACGCTTGCCAGTCCGGTACTAGAGAACGGCCACGATAAATTAGATGGAGATGGAACAGGAATAACACTAGCCACGGTTCAGAAGGAAGTGGTTTCTGCAAATAGTACTCCTAAAAGAAATAGACTAACATTGCACTTTGAACACACTCCCGCTCGTAATTCCACACATTTTAAGGAACCACCGAATTTATCGAATAATATGTACGGAAAAGGTTTGTATTTGTTATAAATCTATATATCTACATATATTAAATAACAAGCAAAAAAAGTAAAGCAGCTTAAAATATTATTTTTTTATTTACATATTATACAAGATACACACTTATATTTATAGATAATGCAAATAATGTGTCACAAAGTTCTTTGGAATCGGTATCGACAATGTCAGGCGGAGATTCCTTGCCTCGAAATACACGTTTAGATTTGAGTGAAATTGGAGACCAAGTAAACAGGTAATATTATGGATAAATCAACTTCACGCTGTATCCTGCACACAACACGATAGACAGAGAGAACCTAGTGTTAAGACACTCTATTCACCATTTTCGGCTGAATTCCGGAGGATTGCATTCCCCATTGTTCAGTGGCGTAACTCAATGGTGCTTCTTTCCTTGGGCACCACAGCGACGTAATTAAAATATATTTTTTTAATAAATATTTCATTTCCGCGAGTGGGGATTGAATAGGGATATAAAAAGCACAAGAACTTATACAACGAAAATTTTTTTTTTTGTTAAAATTTCTATAAACAATTTTTATATACAAACTTTTAAAAATCTCAAAAAAAAATACTTCATAGATTTGGTGTGATGTCTGCAGAAGAGGTGCGTGATGTGCTATTATGTTTCCTATTCGTATTAAAATATTTAGACGAAGATAGACTGATCGAATGGTGGAAAACACATGCACCTGCTCAACAACAATCCTTCTTTAATGTCTTAGAGTAAGTACTTTACTTTTGTACATTATTATATAGATTTTTGTATATATTTTTTTGTGTAATTTATTTCAACAGTGCAAGCTTGGAAAGTAGTAAAGAGAAATATTAACATTAGCTTTAACATAGAATATATTATAATAATATAATACTTGAATATTACAAAAAATATTTACACTGTAGAAAATTTAGTTTGTATGAAAACCTATAAGGAAATTATATTAACTAATAAGTAGTGTTACAATATACAAGAGAAAGTAACAATAATATAAATTATCTTCTAAAGATATTCATACATACAACATAATATTCAAATTTATTAGAAATGATACAAACTATTTTTTGTAGAATATGCGCGGAGCAATTTCAGTATGTCGGAAGAGTAAAGATTCTCTCTGAGCTACGAGTGCCTACTCCGGACAATAATGAAAAACCTAAACCTGTGAAAGCAAGGACCCTGCCAGCTAGGATGAGCCCACCCGACTTTTCCAAAGAACCTCCTATAATTGTTGAGAAAAACAACACTGTCAATAGAGAAAATCTAGTCAATACTACGGTTACAAATGGTAATTTATAACTGGCAGTTCAATATTTTTTCCGTACTGTTATATATTTTTATATGTTAAATAATATGTATGATATGTCAACTACTAATCCTATTTTATTAACGTAGTGAACGTATTTCAGAGCTTGAAACGTTATCAGAGCACGCGGTTCTATCCGCCGGTTGCCTAGCAACGGAAGTGGGTCTCATCATAATAGACCGAGCGTGTCTGTTCATGAGAAGCCTCGGCGTGGCGGAAGGGATCGCTGCAAAACCGTACATAAAGCTGTTACAGTATCCGCAAAGTGAAACTCTTTATAAACATTTATTTGCCGCACTGAGGGCTTATATTAATCAATATTCAGAAACTCTCTTTGAAGGTATTTTCTTTTTATATGTATATGTATTTTTTTTCTCGTGTGACTTTTGCAGTAACACAAACAAAAGGTGTTCTCGTTCTGTGTTTCACTTGGCAATATTCTCTAATTGGCTTCACTTAACTTGGCAACATTATTTATAAAAATATTAATATATGATAAGACATAAATACGATGAACTATGTATGATATAAATTACAAATATTTATTCTTTATTGTTGTTATCTATGTATTTATATAATATAAAATTAGTTTTCATTCGTTTTCCTCCATTTGTATTATAAATATCTCAACAAACGCATTACAAAGTGATTCTATGAAGGTGGATCGCTACTATAATTCCGGTCACGGTTCGTTCTCAGTCCGAGCACATTGGACACAAGTCCGGTTCTCCAATAATAACTGAGTATCTGCGGGCAGGGCTGAGCGGGCTGTGCGCGGGCGTGGTGGGCTGCGTGGTGCGGCTGTGCGCGGCGCGCGCGGCGTGGCTGCGGCGCGAGGCGGCCGCCGCGCTCTACCTGCTCATGCGCGCCAACTTCCAGCACGGCGCCGGCGGCAGTCTCACCAGGGTGCACTTGCAGGTAGCGTTGCGCGTCGTTGAGTTCCGACACTCAACATGCAATGCCACGAGAAGGAACAGTGTCTTAATACTAGTCTGAACCCAAAAAAAGAGAAAAAAACACACTTTCTCCTCCACTAACTATTATACGCGGTTTCGTCATCGTGGTGAAATGGAAATATCTAAGTGTTGTGACAGATGGCACTTTCTACGCGTCCGAGAGTTACTTGTTACAATTCTAACTGCTGATACAATGTCTTACTGGAAGCGAATAAAGTGATGTCTATCCTCGATTAATAGACACAGTGATGAATATTGATTTGAACCAGTAATATTAGAATAGCGCATTCAACCATACAAACTCTTCAGATTTATAATATTAGTATACATAACATTAGTATTATTATAGATAGGATGAGAAAACTGAGTGTTAAGACACTCCGTTTTCCACTTCCCATCCGCATTTGAAACATTCAATTTTGACTAACGAGACTCAATGCCGTATTGCATCTTACTATTACGAAGAAATGAAAGTAATTCAATCCCCTAAGTGGGAATGAAACCCACAAGCATCGCGCTTACAGGCGTAGACCCACTGTAGAGCAATGTCTTCGATGGCAGGCTTTTCTCAATAAAATATTCATGATGCATTTAAAATAAAGTAGATTGAAAAATATTATATTATTTTATACTTATATAATTACTTAAGTATATAATTATTTAATGGGTCATCAACAGTGTTTTTGCAAGGAAAAGAAAAAGCCAAGGCGCCATATTCACAGATTGAAGGTGACATTTAATAACTTTTTTATGTTTTTTTTTTAATTTAGGTCATCATAACTGTATCAAAACTTCTAGACAGTTCAACAGCATTGAATTGCAAACGCTTCCAAGAGTCACTGTCTGTTATAAATTGTTTCGCTACGGGCGATAAGGCGATGAAAGGAACTGGTAAGATTTTACTTATATTTTTTTTTATAAAAAAAAATCTAAATTGCACAAATGAATCAAAAAACACAAATGCTTAAAGACAAGACTCAATTCACACGGAAAAACTTTTATTAGATACTAATTTAATCCATTTATTTGCGACTGTTTTTTTTAAATAGATATAAAATCACCACAAAAGTTCGACTAGTAATAATCCCTATTTTTTTAACGATATACTGCTAAACAATTTATTACTTTATGTTATGTGCATAATATATATAGACCGTCATTGTGCAGTGGCACAGCGTGTGATTGTAAACGCGATGGTTGTGGGTTCGATTCCCATTCGGGGAATGAATTAATATTTTGATTTCCTTGGTTTGTTCTTCTGTCTTCTGATTTCTTTGAAAAAGTAGGGAACGGAGTGGCTTAAACTAGGTCCTCTTTGCCTATCCCCTTATATGCACGATCCAGTGTAAAGCTTAAGAAATATATGTATATAATTTGATTTATATTTTCGTTTTATTAGGCTTGTCAAGTGAAGTTGCAGAACTAATGAGGCGCGTGCGGACTGTTGTGGGCGCCAGGGCGCGACTCGCCGGAGTCGGATCGTCTGGAGCTGGTAATTTTGATTATATTAGTTTTTGTTTTTAATTATAATAATAACTGTTTTTATATTATTTTTTATTGACTATTTGGTGTTAAGTGGAGAATATAGTTTCTTAACACTAGGTTCCTTCTGCCTACGCTGCTATATGCGCCATACAGCGTGAGGCAAAAAAAATATTAATTATTTATCAATGCATCAATAATCTTAAAATAATTGAACCTTTTTGAATAGGTTTGTACTAATAGAATAGTAACAATGTAAAATATTAACATTTTAAAAATACAAACTGGAAACTAACCTATAGTAAAGCTAAAAAATATATAAATAACAAATATGGATGGTCCACAAGTAGGAGCGGGCAGCGTGCACCTGGCGGAGCTGCAGTACTCGCTGGCGGCGTCGTGCCGCGCCACGCCGCGCCTGCGCCACGCCTGGCTCGCCACGCTGGCCGACCACCACGCGCGCCACGCCGGACACGATGAGGTAACCTTCGACTTCGACCCCAAGTATGGGTATATACGATCATATCGATATTCGTGACATCATTTTCTAATTGCAATATTTTCAAATCAGCTAATAACTTCTAATTTAATTTATTTGTCGCTAGACTAATCACTCTCAATTTACCATAAAATCTAAAGAATATATTATATATTATATTATTTTTAATTTAACATAAAACTTTTTTTTTTTGACAGGCAATGTGCTGTCATCTCCACATAGCCGCACTTATAGCTGAGTACCTGAAGCTACGGGGTACGCAGACGTGGGGCGCTGAAGTTTTTGTTGATTTATCTATGAACATTATAAAAGATGAAACTGGACTCAAAATAGATGAAGGTAAGAGAAAGTACTTGAAATTTTTATAAATTTTATTTTTTATTACTTATAAATTTCTAAAATTTAAGCTTATATTATTAGATAGTCCAAAAATGTGCGATTCCCGTGTCTAGAAATAGTGTACCTTTTTATAATATGAACTACAATATATCTAAGTAAAACAAAATTATAACATTTAATAGTAGCACGTTTCAAATGTTTAAATATGCATTAGTCATATTTTCGATAAATTATAACGCAGTAATAGGAGTGCAGTCTTTTTTATATTCGGACGACACTATATATTTAGTAATTTCAGTTAAAGTGTCCAATGGGCAGACTGCGTTACATCCAGGTACTTCCATTAGTCGTGGTTCCGCCGAATCGTCGTCCCAGTAATATATCTGAAACGAAATAATTAATAACCAATACTAAATAAATAATTAATGAATAATATATAATCCATAATATATATATAGACTTTTTCTGTATGTGAATAGAACTAAATACAAAATAAATGAATTTTGATTTATGAAACTACAGCCTATTGCTGTATTACTAATAGAACTGAGTGTAGCGTTTTTGGTTATTAATAAATTTTATACTAAGCTCCATAGCACATAGCCAAATAAACAATGGCCTACATCGGAGGCGTTCTTCTTCTCTTTCGTAACGCTCTTGACAGAGTGACCGTGGACATCATGTTATCACATTCTTTGCTTTTGGAATTCTTGTCCCATCTTCTCACCGTTTAATTTTATTGGTCGTCATTCTCTTGGTTTTGTGAAATTGGACACCCAAAACTTATTTTATTTCTTTTAAATCAGTCTATCGCACAGGTGATCTACTGTACGACCTGAAACCCTTAATTTTACAATCTACACATATCAAAACAATGCAATCACATGTTTACCTTAAAACCGTAACGCTGTCCATGCGGTAAAGGTTTCTGCTCTTTTTTTCCTTGTGTGGATGGTTGCTTTTCATGTAGCTCGAATAGAAGTGCGGCTCCCGGGTCGGGCAGCCGGGGCGGGGGCGCCACGCACGCCGCCAACAATGCTGCCACCGACACCGGAGTACCTATCCGCACTATTACTTTAGGGCTTGTTGGTTCCTTTGTATTTAGCACAGCTTCTTTTATTATTTGCTGTAACAAAGCTCCTGAAAGCAATATTTATCACTTTATATTTCACAATAACTAATCGTATCTTTTAAATGAAACAAAGAGAACTGTATAATTAAGTCTCTATAAATGTTCGTCCATGTTTAATTACCTCCGCTAAGTTTTTTCAGAAGGTTATTATGAAACATCATAGTGTACTCCAGTCTTGCGACATCCATAAGCTTTCTTTTCACATGTTTTGCCCATTTTGGATTCGCTACTTTAATATCATCCTAAAATATTATTAAATTTTATATTTACTCAATAAGATGGTTACGATTTATATTTTTTTCGATTATGGAAAAAAATATAAATCGTAACCATCATATTTTCGTAGATATTAGTATATACCTCAAGGCTTAGAATGTTAATTTTTTTATAATAGATACAGATAATACAAAATTTTAATACCTATATACTTTTTCTATAGTCACCTGTATTACAAATAAATTATTTAAATTGTACGCATCTTGGGGTGTACTGAAATTAGTGCCAGTCATGTGTGCTATCTTATGGAACAAGTCTCTATAAGGTATAAGTAAACCTTCTTCTGTGAACGCTTTCAGTATCCTTTGTTTTTCTTGGTTGTACCGAGGACAGTTCTCTTCGTACAGAAGCTTATAATATGAAAATAATAATTTACTAGAGATGTATTATAGAATAAGTTTAAAGCCTGAACTAATTAAATCAAATTTAAATAATTGAAGGCCACAATGGTGCTGTGAGACGTCTAACTTGAAATGTGATGGTTGTGAGTTCTATCCACTTCCAGAGAAAGAAATTAGTTTAGCTGTATCTCTCTAGTAAGACTAAGTGTTGAATTTTGTCACGCAATGTCAAAATTCGACTGAAAAGCGAAAAACGATGTGTCTTGACACTAGGCTCTCTGTGTATATCCTGATAATACTGGAAAAATAAATAAATCATCCGCGTAACAGCCAAAGCTAAATTTGAATTAATAATTAAAACTTCTTACATAGTCTTCGTTTCGAGGTGGATAAGTGTAAGGCACAGGTTGCCAATTAATCGTTTCGTTCCACATTTGGTCAATCGGGGGAGGCCACAATCCTGCAGCTATTAAAAGAGCGGTCATCTTGCTAAGATTGGTATCAGATGCTATAACGATACTTTTTTCTGTAATAAAAATTAAAAGTAGACAATTATTAAATATTATTACTATTATCTGTATGGTATACACATGTATTTGCACATGCATATTTTAACAATATAAATGTTAAATAATTAAAAAGAAAGTACAAATTTATAATAAGGGATAGCTTGTAATATCATACACGTATTGTGTACATACCTGCTTCATAAAAAGGTCCTAAAAATTCGTTATATCTTTTTCTAAGTAATGCGCCCATTTCAAATGTTAATAATTTTCCCTCCTGTAAAGCAAAAGAAATATTATATTTCTTTACTCGATTATGTTTTTAATAAATCGAAATGCTTTTCTATCATTTGATTCACGTACGATGCAGACTATAAATCATGATTACAGACTGACACTAATCTACGTCTCGACACCTCGTTCCTGTTTAGAACACGCGACCTTCAGGAGTAGAGCTCCCTCCCGTCGTACCGGGAAGTTAACGCTTCGTTACGAACTATCTTCAGATGACCCTCGAATATCATACAAATGAGTGTCCATCCCGGAACAGTAGTTTTATCTAATCTTATTTATTGAATTTGTTATTATATATTTAGAATAGAGTACGATATAATAGCATTGTACGATTAAAATAAGTCTATTATTCAATAGAATGGTCAAGCGTAACATTTTATAATCGAGGATATACGCTAAATTGGATATTTGCTAACAATCAACTCTGAGTCACATCAGATATGTACTAGCCATCTGAATATGTACTAGCTACTGTTTTTATAACACAACAATGTTAGCAATATATTCAGAAACATATTTCATTACGATACTATTTATTTACTGCTATATAAGATGAAACTAGCCTAGTTATATAAACAATCTGTTAACAACTTTCAATCATTTTTAATTAGGAACGTGTCTTAAACTATATCATTATTTAAAATAAGAAAAAAATATAGCTGTTTTGCATTACAACAAAACAGTTATTATGTGTATGAAGAAACACACAGCGTTGATTGAAGAAGCAGTCTCTTAATTTCGCCTATTTGCATATATAAATGGTTGACTTACCAAATAATCCTCGAAATACTTTCCTCTTTCACTTCTGCAGTGACGTACGTCATCTATTCTCTGTGGCGACGTGCTGTCATCTGTCACTCATAGAAGTCTTCATAACTCACCAGC
>JAATLQ010020760.1:0-13789 GCA_013421005.1 Heliconius erato x Heliconius himera | reverse complement strand
TGATGAGTTAGGATTTTATTGTAAGTATCGATAAGTTATGTTTTTATTTCAAACATTCAATTGAAGATTCTTATAGGAGATACAAAAATGCGACCTAAAGTTTTAATAACTTTCTCATAAAAAATCTTCATTGCGCTGCAAACATACATAATAGGTATATCAAAACACGAACATATTTCAGTGTGTTAAGTAAATAATTCTGTGGTATAAGCGGGCGAAGCCGCGAGCGGGTCGCTAGTTAACTATATACTGTATGAGACCAATACTAACTTAGTAAACTAATTTCCGACAGTTTGGGGAATATATAAACAAGATTATATTAATATAGACCCACTAGTAACATCGCTTAAGGTAGTAAATTGCCAGGTACCATACCGTGCAAAGACGTGAAAGGTAGGTATATGAGGGTAGTCTAAAGCAATTAATACGTCCGATCGAAACTCGACCAAAATAATATTTGTGAGAGCGACCAAGCAAATGTAATTAGACACTGTCGTGTGCCACAATTCAGCCGAGATTCTGTATACACTTTATACTTGAGTTGTCTGCAGTATGAACTTGAAAGACGATAAAGACTATATATATGAACGTAGTACCCCACGGCGGGAATTAGTTTTTATACGTTTATATTAATTGCTATTTTGATTCAGTGGTGCAGCGTCTGCGTAAACGCATCAGTTGTGGGTTCGATTCCCATTCGGAGGAAGGAATGATTTAAAGATAGATCAATCACGTATGCGTCGATCTGTGTATGAGAAAAACATTTAAAAAAAATATATACTTTTCCCTTTTTTAGCCATTGCCACTCGAGTGACGTGACTTTGATAAATTATTTGCTTAGCTGCTATTCAGAGTATTTTCACGTTTCGTGTACGTGTCACACATCCAGGTTATAATTTTTCAACAAAATGTAAGATTTTTTGAAGTTAACTTGTCGACATTCTGTTATTTCGTATTGTTTGTTACAAAATATTTTTTACAAGTTCATCCTTTTTACTGTAAGCAAAGTAGGAAGAGACAACATAGTGTCAAGGCGATCCGTTCTCCGCACGTTTGGGGGACATGATTGTTGAATGGCGGATCTTAACTCTGCGCTTTGTTTTATTTTGCCAGAGCGAAGAGAAAAATAAATAAAAATTCTGTCCCGATCCGGAGCGAACGTAAGATGAAACGACAGACGCTATCGCATTTGCGCCACGATGGTCTGAAGTCATTATAATGAAATCTTTTGTTTTTTCAGATACTACTCCCAAACGATACTATACGTTACTAGCCTTTTAAAATTTTTACGTTTCTAGTTACGTCCTAGGTTATACAGCACCTACGGAAAGTTCGGCGAACGGCGAAATCCTTCGTTAACTTATCAACATGGGTCGGACTACGACGAGGACCTGTAATACGATTTATACTCTCCCTAAATAAGGGAGAGTATAAATCGTATTAAGCCACGTACCTTTTGGTATCATGTTGATAATTCACTATTTTCTTTTTATTTAGTTTTAAAAGTATATTTGTTATTTTTACGTTCCTTAAATAAGATATACATATAGTGCGCAAAGTGAACCTTTTAGATCTCATCATTTAACCAACAGGATAGCACAACAGTTTATGTATGTTAGTTATTTAACCCATAACTTTAGTTTGATATTCACTGTGAGCTAAATTGTTGTAATAAAGTAATGAAAATAAACGAGACAAACTTTCCTGGCACTCTATCCTGAAACAACGTGAATATATTTAACATTTATGTTGTTGTAGTTGTATTTCTTACTTTATGATAGTTATAACTTTGCACTCCACAGCGTAGGATAGTAAATATAATAAGAAATGAAAATCGGGTCTTGTCTTTAATTAAAAAAATGTTATTTTTAGGTGATTCATGCGATATTATTAAATCATATTTTATTTATACTTTGTATTTTTTTTGTATTTCCTCGGTGTATCACGCATATAGTAAAGTAAATAAAGGGAGCTTAGTTGGAAGACAATTTTGGTCGCCTAATTTTCGCAACGTCATATTTCATTGACGGAACTCAACTCTGCGCCTTTTCTTTTTAACAGAGCGAGGATATGAAAATAATTCATTCCAGTGAGCCGTAATAGAATCCACAACTGTAGCGTTGACAGTCAAATGATCACAGAATATTAATAAAATAAAGTATTTAATAAAGTATTAAAAAATTAAAATTAAATTAAATTAGCTTCACGCTGTATCCCGCACACAGCAGGGTAGGCAGAGGGAACCTAGTGTTAAGACACTCCGTTCCCCACTTTCTGCCGAATTCTGGAGGCATTGCGTGTTGAGTGGCAGAACTCAACGCCGCGCTTAACCTCGACACCAGAGCGAAGAAATGGAAATATAAATTTAAGTAAATATTTCATCTCCTCGAGTGGGAATCGAACCCACAACCAGTCGGTTTTGCAGTCACACCTCGTGCCGCTGCGCCACGACCGGCCTCTTTACGACGGACGATTTAATAAAGTATAATATTAATAAAATATATCTACTTACTTAGCTTCACGCTTTATCCGTAGCGGGGTAGTCAGAGAGAACGGAGCGCCAAACGCTACGGTCTCTACATACCTCTTTCGCCTCGTCCACACATAACAAAATATAACAAGGCAGAACTTAAAGCTACTTTTCGAAAGTAGAGAAAAATAAAATGCTTAAGTCCGTTCAATCCATTTTAATCTAAATAAAAAAAGTATTACAGAATGAATAAGTACATATGAATACAAATACTATTCTGTCAAAAAGCATTTCAATAAAACGTAAAAATAAAGATAATCTTCTGTGAAGCGTGCACTTTCAATCCAGTTATATATGTATATGTACATATTATTATTATATATAGAATATAGCAAACTTAATCTATCTACTAATCCCTCCATATTGCTGCAGTGTTTCATTCTAGATGCGTGTTATTGTAAAACAGATGCAATACTAAAATTGTAGAATATAAATTTTATGAATTGAGGCCAGTCGTGGCGCAGCGGCAGGAAGTGTGACTGTAAAACCGTCTGATTGTGGGTTCGATCCATACTCGAGGATGAAATATTTACTTAAATTTATATTTCCATTTCTTAGCTTTGGTGTCGAGGTTAAGTGCGGCCTTGAGTTCTGCCACTCAACACACAATGCCGCAAAAAGGGGGGAACGGAGTGTCTTATCACTAGGTTCCCTCTGCCTACCTTGCTGTGTGCGGGATACAGCGTGAAGCTGATTATTATAAATTCAATATAAGGATATTTTTTTACTGTGTGTGTTTAAAAATATATATTGTAATCGTTCATTTAGTGGTATCAGTAATAATTGTTGTATTGTAAGCTAAGTTTTAAAGAGACAGAAGACCATTTAGCATTTATGAGTGGTATTAACTCAGGGCTAAATAAAATATACAAAGAATTGTACTTAATTCAAATTTTTATTTACTGTTCTTTGTGAACATTACGTGTATGATATTAATCGGAATTTACGAAAAAAGATTAGAGATTATTGTTATTTTCTTTTAGATAAAGTTAAAAAAAATATTAAGTGACTCAGGTATTTTTTTGAACACGGCGTTAAAGTTATATTTTAGTTATTTTTACGAACAAAGATCCGTCTGAAATCTCACAGCCATCGCCCACGATCTAATTACATTGTAAAATTATCAATATTATATGATTAAAAACATCTTAAATAATCTTCTTCATATTCTCTAAAGTATTGCTACTCACATAAAAACTTTTCTTTTGTTATTAAAATTCAATTATGGCACAAACATTTAGTTTCCATTTTGCTCTTTTGATGAAGGAGTAAGCCAAAAACTGTAATTAAAAGAGCTGGATTTCGGGTTAGCCTTATGCTTTTAAAAAATATTTTTTTACTTGGCTTTATTAAGTTTCGCTTACGGTCAGTTATTTTAACTGACAGTATATGGTTTGACGTTTTTGCGATGATAGCATATGGTTGACGTTTTCCATTTCAAGTTAAGTGACAGTGACTGCTAAAAAATCTTGAATTCTATGTTGCAAAATGTTTTCTCTTTAAATGTTATTCTGATTCTTTTATAAAATAGATTTCATTTAGATACACATATATCCAAATGTTATCTAAAATATGAGGATAAAGGTTTCTGGAAAGATATAGATCTTTTTAAATTATATCTAGAAATTTTCACCGATAAAGACGCGAGGAGGAAAAGGGAACTGTAATATACATACATAATTACATTATAATGTATTCAATTATTATAGCTTTTATTTTGATAATGGTCTAAAATACTCATATGAATCTATATATGTAGGTACTAGCGGCTTCACCCGCATACCACCTATAATACTCTTACTGTGTTGCAATTACTAACAGACTGATACATTCAATCATGAACACTACGTGGTTGTGATAATACGTCATCGGCGGCAAGGGCGCCCCCTGCGGTACTCGATGGCTAGGCTTGCGGCCGTAAACAGAGCGTTGAATTATTTTTATGTTACATTTTCTCGAAAAGTATAATAGTAAATTATATGCTATAAAATCCTATAATTATTTTCATTAAATATCCTTGATGATAAAATAATTTTTACTTGTAAATTTCATCATACATGTGAAATAAACATCTTTGGAATATCACCTTACAATTTTCAAGTATTTTTTTGTCACAAAATGGCTTGTTGTCACTTACTTATAAGACATAGATACATGGATACTTAGATATATAGTATCGCGGTCTTTTTTAGAACTAACAAAATTAATATCTAACAAAATGAATATCTTTACCATACAGCGTACTGACATATAAAGTATTTCGATGGTTATTGTTGGAAGATTATTGTTATTTCGTTGTTTAATTCTAACAAAGACTTATACTGTAATGTTATATAGCCTATAGCTCGTCTGAAGAATGCAGATCCAGAGATCTTAGCGTTTCAACAAACAAACAAACAAATAAACGATCAAACGAACAAATGAACAAACAAACAAACAAACTTTTTCACTTTACTATATTAGTATAGATACATTTTCTTACTTATTAAATAAGGACCATTATTTCTCGATAAAGTGTACCATTTTGCTAAAGAGGTGAACCGACCTAGGTAACGAATTTAAAACGAGTAAATAACTTGACTTTTAACTTCGCTAACTTCGCTTTTGTGGAATTGGCTTGTGGCTAAGTTTTAATTGACAGAAAAGGAAAAATAGTAGTCTGCCTTTACCTTCTTAAGTGGACTTACAAGTATCTTTTTATAAGTTTTCTTTTTCTATGCCTAATAGTATTTCCTATTAGTTATATAGTGTTGTTATGTATAATTTTTTAAAATAAATAAAACATTTTAAAAAATCTTTATTATTTCTTACATACATAATAGGTGCACTTATATACAGTTTATATTTTTATGCTATTATAACAAAATTTATTTTTTTAATTCCAATGCCATACTACTTTGAAAAGAGTCTCCAAAAAGCAAATTGCTAATACTGAATAGCTGGAAAGGACGACAAATGACACATTTCCTCAGCAAATTTTATTTTTTTCCTCTCACACACTGGTTTATTGATTCACAAAAACAGGGTAGTAGAGTTCTTATTTCTTTAATAGCACTATATTGAACATATTACGTAATAAGTTGGTATGAAGATTCTATGATAGAAACATCTGAACGTATATTTAGTACTAGAGGGCGCGCGCGGCTTCGCCCGCTTATTAGGAGTGAATTCTAAAAAAACCACGAAACACGTGTTCAATAAAATATTTTTAACAGTCTGATTTTGAATTTTTATAAAAATCGGTGGCAATTAAAAGATTTTTCCATATAAACTTTCAACCCCTTATTTGAACCCTTAGGAGGTGAATTCTTAAAAACTATAAAACACGTGTTCAATGAAATGTTTTTAAGAGTCTGAATTTCAAATTTTATAAAAATCGGTACAGATTAAAATGTTTTTCCATACAAACTTTCAATACCTATTTCATCCCTTTAGGGTTAAAATTTTTGAAATTCCCTTCTTAGTGGATGTCCAGAATATGAAAATAAACATCTGCCCAAATTTCACGTTTCTACAATCAGCGGTTACGGCTCTGCGTGCGTCTTACCTCAGTCAGTCAGCACAAGTCCTTTTATATATATAGATATTTAAAAAAATATATACTTGCATTATATCAACAGTCTCCCTTATTGCTAGTACAAAACAAGGCAAGGCTTGTAATCTTATGTAGAATACAATCTTGATTCTGAGCAAAGTCGTTAATATGCAAAGCACGAACTCGCTTTCAAACTTATGATATATTGTATATTAATATTGTACCTAATATGTATCTTTCTAAATATATATCCATAGGTTTACTTTTGTTTTACATGTTTGTAATAAGAAAACGACAAAATTTACACGTAGGAACAGTGTTTTTTTTTTCTTATTACTTTTGAATATTGAAAAAAAAATTCAAATATGTAAGAAAAGGGATAATAATATAATAGTATTTATTATATTTTTTAAAATTATTAAAACATACCATACTTCGGCATCCATGCGCTTTTTTGCTTTTGTGTTTATGATTTTATGGTTTTGTTTAAAAACTATAGTTTAGTCCACGTTCTTCATTCTTCAGTTTCGATATGCCAGGCCGCATAGTAATAAATTTGCTGAGAGTCGTTAAAATATCTATCATCGTCTAGAAAGGTTAAAATTTTTATTTACTGAGAATTAATTAATCTAAAGTATTTTGCAAAATATTTCAATATTACACATTTTTGTAATATTCAAGTTTAGTTTTATAATTGTTCCAAGATCTTGAGAGCATTTATAAAATTTAATTCTAATACTTAGAATCCTTGTTCTTTTATTAAATTTCACTATAATAGACTTATTTACGTTAGCAACAGAATAAGATTATGTATAACAGATAATAAAATAAAATCTTTTAAGGGAAAGGAATGCAAACATAGTAGATTTCAGTGGCATACGAGTACACACATAATATAAATTTAAAAATAAAATAGTTCACTTTGAAATAAATAAAAACAATTGGTACAGTACTAAAAAATAAGTAAAGGTCAATTATACACATAGTTAGTTAAAGCGATAAAATTATGGCATAATCATATTATCGTGACCAATTTTGTAGCAGTACTTGTGTGAAAGTATAGCACAAATGGTTAGATACTTGCTAATACTTCATTTACTGGAGTGGGGATCGAACCTACAACCAGTCGATTTTACAGTCATACTTTGTGCTTTGTACTGCTGTAAATTAAAATACAGATTCGTTCTGATCGAATTATATTAGAAACCTACATAATGTGTGCAATATTATATTCAATTAAACAAGTAAAATAAACGTGAACATTTCCCGACCGAGTTTAAGTAAGTTCGCAGTTAATTTCAAAGCCATATAGGGTCGTGTTTGAGAAACATTAACATAATTAGATTTTTATATACTATTAGAAATAAGTTATAAAATATCTAACATATAGTTACTTTCTAAGCAATAATAGTGTTTTATATTTAATTTTAGCTAATTTAAAAAAAAATAAATAAAAATTATCAAAATATACATTTATTTATCGTAATCCCATGTATATATTCGATGTTTTGGTAACAAAATTATTTATGCCCTCAAAATAAGAACTAGGCCCTCTAAACACTAAGCTATAAAAAAAAATATTGATAGCGATTTATTTCAACGGTAAGTGTAGGTAATTAATAATAACTATATTATAAAATTTATGAACACAAAAATCACTTAAGCATACATTATTTAATGAAAGAGCACCAACCCTATACCCTACCGAAACGCGCCCAACAAAATTAGCAAGAGAATACGGCTGGAGCCAACTTGCTCCTTCAAAGTGGAAACTTTTGTTCTAAGTGTACGAAAAAAGAACGGCACACGACAGCGATCAGACGCTGTCTGACCGTAAACCACTGTTGGCCTTAATCAATTAGTGACGTATTCCAAAAAATATATTTTGATTATACAGGTGGAATCGACTGCACTCTTTTTACGGGAGCAATATATAGAGTAAGATATTTCAAATCCATACATACATAAAAAAAAATAATCAAGATTTGTCAAAAGTTTAGACGTAAGATTATTATTTTCATTTCAAAATTTTTATCCATACTGTGTAACGTGTGAGGCAGTTATGGCAGATATCAATAACGTAAACACCTATTACAATGGAAACTATATAGACATTGATCCTACTACTACATTTATGATAGAAGAAGTGATGTGATGACATGATGATGATATATACCTACCTATAGTAAAAATGTATATTTACATATATTTGTTATACAATTAAAAATAAATATTGATGAGCTATTTATTCAAGCAGACTATTAAAGTATTCGAATATTATCAACTAGCTCCTATTTATCAGTTAATGCGATAATGTAAGCTCATTTGTTCGTGCGTATTTCACAGTTCTAACAAAGGGCATTTCTAATAAATTCATCATTCCAAAGACCTTACAATCGGGATTACACATCAAAGCCACTCGATAGGGGTAATCATGTTATGTACGACCGAGTGATTGCGCTGACATTTCTTAACTTATCTCTGAAAGTGGAGTGCTTAATGAAATTTAAATATTATTTGCTGTAGAAAGAAACTCTAGAAATTAATTAGATATAACATAAAATGTGTAAGTTTACTATAAAGAAAATCAGCTTCACGCTGTATCCCACACACAGCAGGATAGGCTGAAGGAACACTGGCAGCCACACTTTACATCCCTGCGTCACAACCGGCCTATGAAGAATTGTGTATTATTTACATTGGAAATTTTGATTTTCACCGGATTGGAAATATTAAAATAGTAAAATTGTTTTTTAATTCAAAATCAATTTTCAGTACATGACTTTTTCATTATTATAGTAACTTAACTTAACTTAGCTTCACGTTTTATCCCTTGCGGGGTAGTCAGAGAGAACGGAGCGCCAAACGCTACGGTCTATACATACCTCTTTCGCCTCGTCCACTGTCATCAACCTCTTCATACATGCCCTTCGGGGGGTCCTCATGCTTTTTACGTGACCATCATCCAGTATCTTTGATACTGATTTTAAATAAAACTTATCTTTGATACAGTGTTTTCGAAGGTCAACCGAGGTCTCCCCCTACCTCTCTTACCGCTCACTTTTCCATCATAAATCTTTTTTGCCATTCTTTCATCACTTATTCGTTCGACGTGCCCAAACCAGCTGAGCACGTTCTTCTTCATTCTCACCGTGACATCCTCGCTAGTACCTGCCGTTCTGTGTACCTCTTCATTGCGGATTCGATCAGCTAAGCTGACTCCGCATATCCTACGAAGAGATCGCATCTCCACAGCATTCATTTTTCTTCTGTAATACCCACGTTTCGCTGCCGTATAACAGAGTCGGTACCAAAATTGCATTGTGTACGGCCAAACGCGCAGCTGTGCTGACGTTTCGCCGTCTCATCAATGCAGCTAAGGCTCCGTTAACCTTGTTACCGGCAGCAATACGCCTTTCCACATTCATCTCGTATCTTCCATCTCTACTGAACATATTTCCCTAAACCTAAACTAAAAAAATTGATTATATAAAAACCATTATTACGTATATAATCGCCTTTGAAATGTCTAAAACATTTCGTTACTGGCGGATCTCAACGCCGTGCTTTCTCTTGCTACGAAGACGAGGAAATACAAATAAATCATTCCACCGAGTCGGAAACGAACCATTGCGTTAACAGTCATGCTCTGTTACTGCACCACAAGAGCCTCATTTTTTTAAATATAAAATTTTAAGTTTACCAATATCAAACTAGCTCATACGATGAAATGATGTCAAAAGTGTGGAATTAAAAGTCGTTTTCAAGTTGTTTTCAGAGAAATTTTAAGCGAAAATAGTTATTGGGCTTAAACTCGATTTCAAAACTCTAATATAGTTTAAAGCACTTTGCCTTCGTTGAAATTGTGACAAGTATGGTAAATTTTGCCTTAAATAAAAGGGGCTGCCTTTAATTAACTGTTAAAAAGAGGTAAAATGTGCTGAGTTCTCTTCATATTTTAACTTTCTAATTTAAAACCTGTTTGATATAAGTGACCTATATATGTTTTTATTGTTTATTGCTCTCTACACTATAGACTTATAGTCCGTACCTTTTTATTTTTTTATCTTTATATATTACTTAGAACTAGACTTGCGTTAGTACATACATAGATTACTATATTTATAAAATATCTCCTTAAGAGATTTATACCTATAAATTTTACCACATTCTTTTTCACTTACATAACTACTGTATCTTGTATATTATACTTATATCGCGTTATTTAAACGAACATACTTTATTCATTCATTCAGCTTCACGCTGTATCCCGCACACAGCAGGGTAGGCAGAGGGAACCTAGTGTTAAGACACTCCGTTCCCCACTTTCTGCCGAATTCTCGAGACATTGCGTGTTGAGTGGCAGAACTTAACGCCGCGTTTAACTTCGACACCAGAGCGAAGAAATGGAAATATAAACTTAAGTTAATATTTCATCTCCTCGAGTGGGGATCGAACCCACAACCAGTCGGTTTTACAGTCACACCTCGTGCCGCTGCGCCATGACTTGCCTAATATACTTTAGTTATTCAATTTCCAAGGAGCTATTATTATTTTAAACTATTGTACTGATATTTTCATTTTCTATTTTTAAAGCACTTTCCCAGTGTCCGGAACGGAGTTCAAGAAATAGAAATATTTTAAGAATCCTTTGTAAGATGAATTTTCTCAAGTCAAACTCATCATTTTATAACGACGGAATACCAGGTGAAACAGATAATAAAATTTAATGTAATTTGCCAAAATATTTCTAGATTTGAAGGCACGAATACGTGTGTAATATACTGTAGCTAATTAAACATTATTTAATTTACTGTAAAGACTTGTTTGAATCTCCACTAAGTTATTGTCACAAATTGTCAATGGACAAGATCTTTCAATAATATTATTTTCCAGACAACCACGTGTTATAGTGTTGAGAAAAAAAAAAGCTTTAAATTGATATATAATTTATTAAAAAAACATATGAGTGCAAATTACTAACATACAGTGACCTGTTTAAACCAGGCAACCCTGGGCTTGTGGCAGACTTTGAACTGGCAACCATTGTTTTCCAATTCCTTATGCGATTTTCTTTTAAATGATGTGTGATTTACATAAAAAACATATGAGGGCAATTTTCTCCAAAAACGCATTACGAAAAAATCTTATTAAAGTAGTCAACCCTAGTGTAATCTATTCTACTATCATGTATCATTCTTAAAAATAAGTTTCATTACAAAAACAGATCCCTACAAATTTAAGCAATGGGATCTCGACCTAATAGATATGTACGTGCTGATTATTCAGCAGTATTCTCGCAATCATCATATGTTAGGAAGCCTTGCTCTATAAAAGGGAGATGAGAAACATATATGGACCGTCGAAGTGTTATGTTTTCGCGTTCATTGTACTGTTATTGGTATTGTTCTTACGTATTGGTACTGTTTCGATTTGACCGCAGATTTTTTAAAGTAAAAAACGTGCCTTTCATTGTATAGTGATGATAAATATTGATTTAGGAAATTTGGTTTTTTATAGTATTCAATATTTCATGTTTGATATACTCATGTCTCACGTTTCAGTTATCTATTGGTCCGTTCGTTTAATTATATACCTCGGAGAAAACGCGCAGTAGGTATTAAAAATAAACAGGGTGAAGTTTGTCCATTGGGCCCCGTCGACGTGCTGTGAAATAGGACTGGCCTCGCCCCCTCTTACGGCAGCGGAAAGTGGGTCGTGAGAATGAGAAGTGAATCTTGCCTATATATTGGGCGTTTGTGGCATTATTGCATAAACCAAAAAAATACAGTCGAATTGATAACCTCCTTTTCTTACAGTTAAACGTACTTTGGTTTTATTTTTTAAAATTTAAAATTTTTATTCCACACTTAAGAAAAATATTTATTTAGAAAACGTATAAAACGTGTAATATTTTTTTAAATATTTTTAAAGTGTTATTCCACCAGGAGGCGCGGGTCCTGGTCGGTTTCCAGGAGGCGCGGGTTCGAGTCCCGCTGCGTTCAAATTTTTATACGTTTTCTAAATAAGTATTTTAAAGTGTAATAATTTTTTATACGTTTTCTAAATAAATATTTTTCTTCCCCAAGTGTTAATATATTCCCCAAGTGTTAATGTAATAACACTTTAAAAATGTTAAAAAATATGTAATAAATAGCATTCTCTCTTGCCAGAAGATAATTGTTAGTAATTATCTTTGGGTAGCGGAAATTTGTAAAAATCTCCCTATATTTATGTTAACAACATAAATAAGTTGTAACTAGCATATAAAAATTTCGACGTAGCTTGATGAAAACATATGGCTTAGAAGTCAGAGCGCCTGGTCGGTTTCCAGGAGGCGCGGGTTCAATTCCCGCTACGTTCAAATTTTATACGTTTTCTAAATAAGTAAAGTACGTTTTACTTTATGTAAAATTATTATTTTACTTTTAAGTTAGATATTTCAATTTGGTGTATTTTGGTTAAAAATTGATTTATTTATAGTAGCAATCTATATATTATAATTATTACATAGCCCTTTTTCACCAAAAGCATCATGTACCGATATACCGATATTTGTCTAATAACATCCACAAATATCGTGCGTCATGTGAATGTAATCGACATTCCAACTGCGCCGTAATATAATACCTCAATATGTTAAAATACTTTTACTCTCTACGTCTAAAAATAATATCCAAATTCATTCAACTAGAACACACAATACACACAAAAATTAAATTAGCTTCACGCTGTATCCCGCACACAGCAGGGTAGGCAGAGGGAACCTAGTGTTAAGACACACCGTTGCCCACTTTCTGCCGAATTCTGGAGGCATTGCGTGTTGTCACACACAAAAATGATTCCAGAATTGAAATTGTTTGCTACATACGTTTTCACCACAGAAAATCGAGATAATATTTATAATCTGCTGCTGTACCATGCATTTTTTTACAAACACACCACGACGGACATGTTGTGTACAAATACATCAGAGTTTTTCACTGGCTTATTCCAAACATAAAATAGCATTTTATTGCTAACAGCCTTTAAAACGCCACGTTTTTTTATCTTTTATCAGCTTCACGTATCCCACACACAGCAGGGTAGACAGAGGGAACCTAGTGTTAAGACACTCCGTTCCCCACTTTCTGCAGAAAAAAAATGGAACTATATATTTAAGTAAATATTTCATCTCCTCGAGTGGGGATTGAACCCACAACCAGTCGGTTTTACAGTCACACTCTGGGCTTCAATTATATTAAATTTATATTAAATTATTTGTAGAATCTTCCTGTGAAAATATAAATTTTATTATTTTCAATGGAAATACCAGACAATGTGAGCTATATAATGGCCACAGTTTGATTTGAAATGTTTGTGATATAAACATTAATAACACAGTTTATATTTTTACTATCTTCAATTGTTTAAGATTGGCACAATTAGATGTATACGTAAACATGTTGAGATATTCTGCCATATATTTTGTGTTCACGAACTCTTTTTTATTATTTACTAGCGGCCCGCCCACGGCTTCGCCCGCTTAAAATACATGATTATTTAATAAGCAGAATTGATTGACAACTATAATAAAATAAATAAATAAATCAGCTTCACGCTGTATTCCGCACACAGCAGAGTAGGCAGAGGGAACCTAGTGTTAAGACACTCCGTTCCCCACTTTCTGCCGAATTCTGGAGGCATTGCGTGTTGAGTGGCAGAACTCAACGCCGCGCTTAACC
>JAATLQ010020756.1:1499-14908 GCA_013421005.1 Heliconius erato x Heliconius himera | reverse complement strand
AAAAAAAAAAAAAAAAAAAAAAAAGGGTTATTTCATCCCATAAGAATGAAATTTGATCTTTTTGATACTTTCAAAAATGTTCCAAGTTCCACATATATGAAAAAAAATACAGTAAAAATAAAAAGCCATACGTACATAAAAACGGTTCAAATTTCGCTATTTTCAAAATTCTATGCGTTTTTAAAAATATATTGTAACGCAAAAAGTAGATACTGAGACACTTATTCACTTCCAATAGCTATATTTCTTACAATATTGTTAACTATAGTCCACTGTACTCCTCACTCCAACCAGAACATTTTCCCGCCCAAATTTGACATTACAAGCGCGCGTCACTCCTTTCCCGCCGCGCCCCTCCCCGATCGCTCCCGAGAGTTGCCGACGAGGCGGGCGGCGCGTAATAATATATTTGGCCTATCATTTGATAATAATTGTATCGCAACTTAGCAACTTATATATAAGGTCGGGGCAAAAGTATTTTCATATTGTTCCTACAAAAATATTTTTATTTATTTATAATATGTATGTGCCGTTTTGATTGATGAATTGTTGCCTTCTTATAGGTAGTTGTCATGGTGGAACACCACGTCCTTCCTATTCACCAGCGCCGGCCTATTTTTCTCAATAGCTTTTTTTAACCTCATCAGTTGTTGACAGTAGAGGTCAGATTCGATAGTTTTACCCGTAGAGACTTTCGTAAATGACGTAAAACCGTTTTATGATCAACTCCCAGTTCTTCAGCAATGTCATAGTTACTATTATGTCGAACTTGCTCCACTTTCTCAAAGATGGCACTGATTTTATCTGTGACAGGGCGCGTCCAGAGCGAACCTCCTCTTTCACACTAAAATTTCCAGTCTTGAAACGCTTGTACCACATTTGTGCTACTCTTATTGATACCGCACCTTAGCACTTAGATTAGGTCCGTAAACCGCACAAATTTTATTCGCGGCGTTCGTCGCATTTTTACCTTTTTTGTAATAAAACTTTAAAATGTACCGAATTTCTTCGTCGCATACTTCATTTTGCTTGCTTGAAAAACATTTAAAAAATGGCGCAAACTAGTTTTTTTTTATTTATTGCATCTTTTATTTATTACAATAAAACCAGCCAGTTACATTCAGTATAGCCACAGAGGTTTGATTACTAATAATACATTCAAAATACGAACACACTTTTGCCTCGACCTATTATAATAATGTGGTAACATCGAGGAACTCTTTATAGGAAACCGACCTGGCGCTCTGACCACTAACGCCCAATATTAATAACCTATCTCCAACGTCAATCTTAGATCGTTTCATACATCTATCCAATCTAGATAAGATAGATTGACGTTGGAGATAGGTTATTAATATTGGGCGTAAGCCATGCGTTCTCACCAAGCTACAACTGTTACAACTTATTTATGTTGTTAGCATCTCTGTAGGGAGATTTTTTCAAATTTTTACGTTTTCTAAATAAGTATTTTTCTTTCCTAAGTGTGGAATAACACTTTAAAAATGTTTAAAAATACTCATATAATTTGTACTTCCGAATACACTTGGTGAAGCTGTTCTGGTGATGCCGATAGGATCTGAATATTCTTCAGAGATACTAGTACATCCTTGTGGTATAATAAATAACAACATACAAAATATTATTTTCTAAGCATATAATTTTATTTTATCCATATTATAATGTTATACGACACCGCTGGACGCTCCATAGGCTTTTGTAAATATGCGAATATAATTAGAGGTAATGTTTGTATAGTTGCTATGGATCCTATATCGATCTGGATAGCTAATGGCTCGTGTAAACAACCTATTTAAATATTCGGTATTATTATCATTATTCTCTTTGGCTAAAATAATTTGTTTATTTTCGCAATATAAAATATAATTGAGCCAGTCGTGGCGCAGTGGCACAAAGTGTGACTGTAAAACCGGCTGGTTGTGTGTTCGATCCCCACTCGAAGAGATGAAATATTTACTCAAATTTATATTTCCATTTATTCGCTTTGGTGTCGAGGCAAAGCGCTGCGTTGAGTTTTGCCACTCAATACACAATGCCTTCAGAATCCGGCAGAAAGTGGGGAACGGAGTGTCTTAACACTAGGTTTCCTATGCCTACTCTGCTATATATTGGAGTGGAGCTGGTATAAAATAAAATTACTCCAAAGAGATTTCAAATAATAAAAGGCAGCTGGTCTCACGCCCGTATCTTTTATAATATTTAAAATAATAAAAGAAATAAAACTAGCTTATTATACCTGTCGAGTGTATTTTATCTTTTCAAGTTTATCCGTGACTATGAATAATTTAAATATATAAAATATAAAACAGAGTAAAACTTTATGGAAATGGAGCTAGAAAGTTATATCAAAGCTGGAATATTTTTGGTAAACCATATTTGGAAAGACATCAGAAGCTTACTTATTATTACTAATAATTAATAAGTCTCTTTTCAATTAATTCTTTAATAATTGCAAAATTCTATGTAAGGTTCTACCTAGAAATATTTTCCAAATACGCCCATGCTAGGACGTCTCGATAATTTGACATTTCCTGACTGAACTTTTTTTTTGACACGTTTTTTGGGTAAAGATTTTTTTTCTAACATATCCTGATTTTTGTTGGTATAAATTTTGTAGTTAAAATCAAAATTAAATTAAATTAAATCAGCTTCACGCTGTATCCCGTACACCGCAGGGTAGGCAGAGGGAACCTAGTGTTACACTCTGTTTCCCACTTTCCGCCGAGTTCTTTGCGTGTTGAGTGACTCAACGCCGCGCTTTGCCTAGACACCAGAGCGAAGAAATGAAAATATAAATATAAATAAATATTTCATTCAGAAATCAGAGGGGCAGAGTAAAAAGTCACTTGTTTTCAACACCGAAAATAAAACACATACATATGACTATTAAGCTTAAATTACCAAAGCAATCAAATATAGAAATGGTACACACGGAGAAGTATTATTAAAAAAAATCGGCCATCAGTAAACGATCGAGTGGTAAACATTAACAGCCCTAATTGACGTTCGCGATCACAATTCATTATCAATAAATCGTGAATCCAAACGTTTTGAGCGTTTTTAATGGTTTTGCTTGTATAAATACATACATATATAGATACCGTAACCACGCACAGTACGTCGGCGCTGGATGAAGGACAGGCTGAATAAACTGATTTGCATAATATATGAGATTCTTAGAGGCCAGTCGTGGCGCAGCGGCACGAAATGTGACTGTAAAACCGACTGGTTGTAGGTTCGATCCCCACTCGAGGAGATGAAATATTTACTTATAATTATATTTCCATTTTTTCGCTCTGGTGTCGAGGCTAAGCGCGGCGTTGAGTCCTGCCATTCAACACAATGCCTCCAGAATTCGGCAGAAAGTGGGGAACGGAATATCTTACACTAGGTTCCCTCTGCCTACCCTGCTGTGTGCGGGTTAGAGCGTGAAGCTGATTCAAAATTAACGAAATGGATATTACTTTTGATTTTTTTTTGGCGAAAAATGTAATTTCCTGTTATTTCTGTGAGATGTATTTAATAGAAATGACAAGAAATTGACGAATTGACTATGTTTGTGTAACCGAAATACAAATCGGATAGATATAATGTTTTTAGTATATAATACAACAACTAAAACAATCCATCCAATGAGGCCAATAGTGGCACAGAGGCAGGTTGTGATACAGAATTCAATCGAAAAATGGGGAACGTAAAGTCTTAACACAGGGTTCCCTTTGTCTACCCTGCAACGTGACGCTATATAAATATTAAAACAAAGATAGCCTTAGGCTCATTTACTCGTTCTTTAGGCAATGATTATAAGAAAAATAAAAAAAACTACAAATAAATATATTCATAAGCACGTCAGACCAGAATTTATAAACTTTGTAATAATATATATAGATTTAACACTAGCAGGTACATGTTCATATTTTACGCGGCCATTATACCGTGTTGTTTGATATTCCAATAACCTTCTCGTAAATTAAACAGAGCTGTAAAACCAGACTGAAAAATGTAATAGCCATAATTTCCGCAGTAAGATTTCTCGTTACTTTTACATGATCTTTAAATTTTATGTTTTGTGAAACAGCGTGAAACAATAGCCACGTCACGTTGCCTACTAGGTATATATAAATATGACACCGCGTGATTCGATTCACATACGTACGTGATTTCATTTTACTATCTGTACCAGTTTTTTTTTTATTGTAAATGTTGGATACATTTACAATAAAAAAATAAATAATGGTAATAAAGAAGAATATTTAATTTGAGGTAAAAAAATCATAAATTGATAAATTAAAAAAAATCGAGACATTGTGTGTTGAGTGATGGAACTCTAAGCTGGTCTTTTGCCTTGGTGCCAGAAAGAAGATATGTAAATATTAATATAGAAGATATAATAATATTTCAATCCCTCTGATTTTCGTTAATTTTAGATGATGATGATTATGCAAATCAGGCAAATGCGCACACACACTTTATATAAGCATTTATATATATTGTACCTATATAAACAATAAACACTCCCCCGTGTGGAATTTGAACCCATTAATTACTGTCCGGTACAATCATCCAAGTGCAAACTTGGGCTAACTGTGCTGAAGCGGCGTAGACGATTATAATAAATATTTTTCTTTTAATACATAAAATTTTTATGCTTTTTCTTTACAATTAATAGAAATAAATATTTCTAATAATAAAATAATTAAAAATACTTTTTGAAAACTGCTCAAATATTTTTAATAATAATTATTTTTTGGATGTATTTATGTCCTCCATTTATTTGTGGTAACAAGGGGTGACATTTAGTTTCATAATATTTACATAATTAAAACGATATAGTAAGCCACAAAATGTAAAAATCAATAACCCACATATGATCTGTTGGTTTCAGATATAAAAGCGATTTGATGATTTTAGGTTAAAATTGTAATATTTATTCAGAAAAATATAAAAATAAGTATCTGATATGTTAATATAAAATTATTTAAAAAAAACGCTAAAGGCTGTTTTTAAAAAAGAAAGAAATAACTTGCAATATTGTCACAAAATTATATTTGTTATTATTTTACTTGAAAACCTTCATTACTGTAATAAAAAGTACAGGCCAGTCGTGGTGTACAGGCACAAGCGTATGACTGTAAGCGCGGCATGTTGTGGATTCGATTCCTACTCGAGGAAATGAAATATTTAATACTTTTATTCTTCGCTCTGGTGTTAAAGCGAAAAGCGACGTTGAGTTCCGCCAATCAACACGTATGTATGTATGATTAGCTCCCTCTGCCTACCTTGCTATACAGGATACAGCGCGAAACTAAAAAAAGTAAACTCAATATTATCAAATGCATAAAAATACTTTATAGTTATATCAACAACTTACGATCAAGCTGACATATCCATGTATGCTATTGTATGCCAGAACAACATCTCGGATGTTGCCATCACAATAATTACATATTGGTTCGGTGGGTTTAGTAAGATTGAGCTTAGAACGCCATCCATCCACCAACTTCACCAATGTTCCAAAGTCTATAGCATCGTGGGTGTTCTTAGTAGATTTCTCCTTCAAAGCTGTCAAAAATTTGGACAGGTCCACACTCTTGTTTTCGTTTGATTCCTCTGTAGCTAGAAGCATTTCTTCGAATAAATTTGATAATGTCTGTGTTATATTCGACGTTCCATTTTCCTCGAAGGCCATCGTTGCTCTCTTTGCAGTTTATTTCAAGTACATGACACTTTTGTAATAGTGTGACGTCTCCAGCAATTCCTGTAACAAATTTGGAAAAATTTAATTTTGAAGAATTTTATTAAATTCGGTATTTATTGTACATACTATTTTGTCAACCTTTGTCACTTAATGTGGCAATGCGCAACCCTACAACAAATACGAAAATATTAAATATTGAACTAAAATTATCTACAAAGCGATTACAATGATAATGAACTTAGTCAAAGAGTGTATTCGGTGCCCACAACATGTATTGCCTCCAGAATTCGGTGGAAAGCGAAGAACTGTCTTAACACTATGTTCCCAGGTCCCTTTTGCCTATCTTTCTATATGCGGGACAAAATGAAATACTAAAAAATAAAAATTGGCTATGGATGCAATTATATTATATTTATTCATCCGAATTCTTGAAGCATCTCGTTTTGAGTGACGGAACTCAACGCCGCGATAGAGCATATAAAAAACAAACAATCATTAGATAGCATTTGACTTACATAAAATATATTAATTTTCCAAATCAACGGTTCATAAAATATAATATCAAAAGCTGTAGCGCAAAAAATTATAAAGACTTATTTATGAATATAATACGAAATGATCAAGAAGAAAAGTGGAAAAATATTCCATAAAGGAAAATTATAAAAATGAATTCTAAAATTACTTTCATTTCTGATCTGTTATAATACACAACAATATAATTACTTAAAAATAAATAAATAAATCAGCTTCACGCTGTATCCCGCACTCAGAAGGGTAGGCAGAGGGAACCTAGTGTTAAGACACTCCGTTCCCCACTTTCTGCCGAAATCTTGAGACATTGACTGTTGAGTGGCAGAACTTAACGCCGCGCTTAACCTCGACACCAGAGCCAAGAAATGGAAATATAAATTTAAGTAAATATTTCATCTTTTCGAGTGGGGATCGAACCCACAACCAGTCGGTTTTACAGTCACACCTCGTGCCGCTGCGCCACCACTGGCCTGAAATTCATATAATTACTTAAATACTATATATACCGTTATCATCTTAAATTTTTATCAATATATAGTAATTACTACGTCGTTATTTTATATTACATATAATATAATTTTTGAGCTTTATACTGTATCTGTATCTCTTTATACGCAAGTTGGCAACATAGGTAAGAGAACCTTGTATCTCGCATTCCATTCTCCACTAAACCACTCTCCATTGTTAAATGGTGCAATTCATTCATTTGTCGTGCTTTGTTTACAGGAACGGACAAAATGAAAATAATATTAATATAACTGTTACCCTAGTGGACCCTCTTTTTTTGGTTGTATACTAAATTAATGTCTTAGAACAAAGACATTACTCTGCTCTCTCTCTCCCTCTGTTATATATGGAAATTCAAAAAACGGAATGAACTTTACAATGTATACGGACCAACGAATTAGCAAAAAATTCGTATTATTTGAGTGATTACGTGAGATGCAATTTTGAATTAAATAGTTTTCGTTCACTTCAACTTCAACTTTCAGTAGATCAAAAAGGAAGTTAGAGACGAAAGTTTTTGAGAACGTTATGAGAGTTGGCCCACTTGAAAAATATTTACGTGGACTATGATTGTTTGTCGTTTTTACTGTTGTTGAGATTATAAGCACTTAGATTCAAAATAAATAAGTTCGAGATCAGGAACATCTGAATATGAACCCGAATAGTTCAGCTAAACTATAAGAAACAAAGAAATGCTGCCTTAGGAAAAATTGTTCAGCGTGATGTCTATTTCCATTATACTATATATAAATTAAGAATTGAAACATTTGATAAAGAACCGTAGTAGTCCAAATAATCTTTGAGAAATAACGAAATGCTGCCATAGAAAAAGTTCATCATCTGACAAAGGTTCATATATTGTGTCTAAGAAATAAGAAAATAGAACATCAGAAAAAAAATTACTGTGTTATTTGTGAGTATTATTATATTGTAAGTGAGTAAAAACTCTCAAGATATAAGGCCATTGTGGCTCAGTGGAAATGTGTCTGATTGTAAACGGGATAGTTTTGAGGTTGGTTTTCCGCACTCGGTTGAATATTTTTCCCGCTCCATAAATACAACGCGAGGCATTGAGTTCCGCCACACAAAAAAGTGATAAATTTTTAGCTCTAAATTCCAATGATAGTGGGTAATCCATACAAGCAAAAGTGCAGATAGTGTGAGAAAAATGTATAAGATATTTTAATATTAGGTCACATGTTTGTTGTTTTTTGATATAAAAGTTAAAACTCCTAAATCAAATGAAATGGCTATTGGTCTTACCAATAAAATTAAGTTTTGATTTATGCATAGATTTCTTTTGAGATATCACACAACGTAATAAATATTACATGACAGGATTACAGTCCAATGGTTGACTTGAAAGGCTAGATCTCTGGAGGATATACAAAATTTACATTTTATTATTACAATGTTGCGCTGCTACTTACATCCGTATTGAGATAGTTATAGAGTTTATATTTACTTAAAAAACCCAGGTTCACACACCAGAGTAGGCAGAGAGTAATAAAACACTCCGTTCCGCATTTTCCGCCGAATTCTAGAGGCGTTATGTGGTGAGTGGCGGAACTCAACGCCGCGGTTTGGCTCGACACCAGAATGAAGAAATGGAAATATAAATTTATATTTCCTTAACTCGAGTTGATCAAATCCACAGTCAGTCGCATTTATAGTCACATTTTGTGGCCTACAATATATTTTAATTTCATGTTTGTTATCATTTACTTATTAGAATTTCATAGTTTACCTTTTTTCTTAATTTTATTTTATCATAGTATTCTTAAATATGATTAATCATTTTCAGATAAATATATAAGCAAATTGATTGGGAGTTCGATTCCCACTCGGGGAAATTAAATATTTAATATTTTACACGCAATGCCTCCAGAACTTGGCGGACGGTGAGGAATGGAAGTGTTTAAATGGGAATGCCTACTCTGCTATGTGCGTTCCACAAAATCAGTTGAAAAAAAAGAAAATCAGATTAATACATACCGTTGAGGTTGTATTAAATACCTACTTTTCTATACAATTTGATATGAATATGTGCAAACAGATTATTATAAAGGTTACTTAAATATTAAATGTTCCAAATATAGAAAAATTTGGGTAATTTTGTAAGAAAAATTCTTGAATATTTCACAGCAAATGTGCTCGAAAACAAGTATGCTGTCGTGTGATAACGTTTATGTAACCTAAATACGTCAACAGATGCCAAGTGAAATATTTTTTACACATTTATATCTTTTTAACAAAGTTTTTTCAGCGAAAAATTGAAAAAAAGGGTAAATACACCATTTATAACATTTTAATATATTAATTAAGCCTTTTGTATTAAAATATGTTAATTTTTCGTATTAAAATTTTAAATTTTAACTTTTTTTTGAGACCAGTGGTGGCGCAGTGGCACGAGGTGTGACTGTAAAACCAACTGGTTGTGGGTTCGATCCCCACTAGAGGAGATGAAATATTTACTTAAATTTATATTTCCATTTCTTCGCTCTGGTGTCGAGGTTAAGCGCGGCGTTGAGTTCTGCCACTCAACACGCAATGCCTCCAGAAATCGGCAGAAAGTGGGGAACGGAGTGTCTTAACACTAGGTTCCCTCTGCCTACCCTGCTGTGTGCGGGATACAGCGTGAAGCTGATTTAATTTTGATTTTAATTTTAAAATTTTAACGTAGCAGGGTTTTATCTTTAGTAATTTTGATGATCCATATAATATCTGAAGATACGGAATAACGCGTTACAAATTATACGTATAGATTGCATTTTTTATGACTAAGTAATCATTTTGTAAACGCTTCTTTCCACATTGTTACTAATTGCTAGCAATACATATTTATAACGAACGTAAAGAAAATACTTATCTTTGACAGAATATCAGGAAATGTTAAAGTTAGGCCATTCGTGGCGCAAGGGTACAAGTGTGTGATTGTGTTGTGTCTGATCGTGCATTCCGTCCCCACTCGAGGAAATGAAATATTTAATATTTTCATTTCTTGGCTATGGTAAAGAGCCAAAGCGCGGCGTTCAGTTCTTCCACTTAGCACGCAATGCCTCTAGAATTTGGCGAAAATTGGGGAGCGGAGTGTATTAACACTAGGCTTCTTTGCCCAGCTCTCTACATGCAGGATACAACGAATAGATAAAAAAAAACTTCATACATAACTTATTTTTGTCAAAATAACAATTTGTTTTGTAAACTCTATAAAATAACTATACGAGAACGAACACAAGTATTTTTAAACATTTTTAAAGTGTTATTCCACACTTAGGAAAGAAAAATACTTATTTAGAAAACGTATAAAAATTTGAACGCAGCGGGACTCGAACCCGCGCCTCCTGGAAACCGACCAGGCGCTCTGACCACTGAACGCATGGCTTAGTAGTAGTAAAATTTTTATACGTTTTCTAAATAAGAACACGACTATGTTACTCAAATGTAAGACATCAAAAATGTTGATTTAAATCTATCTGTATATAATATGCCGATAGCTTTTTCGAAAATTTCATATTCTTTTAAGAAATTTGATTAAAAAAAATTCTATAGTACAAACAAAGTTGCACCCAAGGAGATAGAAACATTATTTTAACTTGTCATAATTCCCATTCATTGTTAGCGATTAACTAATTGAAAATACGAGCTTCTTAGCCACAGCCATTAGCTAATAACTGTACAATATAGCTTAAGATTGTATATCTCGGGTAAAATAAATAAAGATATCATTTTAACCGACCGCAAAAAGGAAGAGGTGTTATAATATAGATCTTTCTTGATAAATTGTATTTTGATCAACTTATAAATATAGCAATCTTCGTGAAATTAATAAGTTGAAATTAAATATATTAAAGGCCAGTCGTGGCGCAGCGGCACGAGGTGTGACTGCAAAACCGACTGGTTGTGGGTTCGATCCCCACTCGAGGAGATGAATATTTACTTAAATTTATATTTCCATTTCTTCGCTCTGGTGTCGAGGTTAAGCGGGGCGTTGAGTTCTGCCACTCAACACGCAATGCTTCCAGAATTCGGCAGAAAGTGGAGAACGGAGTGTCTTAACACTAGGTTCCCTCTGCCTCCCTGCTGTGTGCGGGATACAGCGTGAAGCTGATTTAATTTTTTTTTTTTAAATATATTATTAAATTATATTTACTGTATATAAAAGACCGATATATTTATATGTTATTAAGGCGTATCCTAAGAATGTAGACCCATCTGTTATTGAAAGTCCCACTTTAACGCCATTAATGGTTCTCGCGCTAGCTTGCCACATAATAACATTCTCTTATAGAAAGCGAAGTAATGTCTATTTCGAAGTACCTAAATAGTGCGACTGTAAACGCGACGGGTTGTGGATTCGGTTCCCACTGGAGGTAATGAAATATTTAATATTTTCATTTCTTTGCTCCGGTATCGAGGCAAAGCACGGCTTCGAGTTCCGCCGTTCAACACGCAATGCTCACTTCAGTGAGAAAGTGGGGAGCGGGTTGTCTTAACACTCTGCCTACCCTGCTACGAGATACAGCGTGAAACTTAAAAAAAAATAAAGTTTGACATTTTGGCTACTAACTACAATTGTCTGTGTAAAGTGTCCAGAAACCAGATAAAAGAAGCCGTAAAGTATTAAAGTTCATTCTTAAGTGGAAATCCAAACTTAGATATTTCTTTATTACAACAAAGACTTTTAAACTTATTTCTTTTTATTTATTTTTTTTTGTTCTACAATATATTTAGTACTCTTATACAAACAGAACTTCAGTAAAGTTTTAAGCTTCGTTTGGTAGTTTGGTTTGTTTATCGGATTGGAGAAAATATGAACATTTTTCACTATTGATTTAACAAGTGAACGTAAACGTTTTCCTGTGGACAAAGTTTTTTTTGTGAACCTCTCGAGGCATTGTGTGCTAACTGGCGGTACTCAACGCCGCACTTTATTTTAACAGGGAAAATAAAAATAATTTAGTCGACAATTTGCAATTTTTAATATTTATACCTATAGAATATTATATATTATATACTAGTGACCCTCTCGCGTCTTCGCCCGCTTGAATTACATAATTATTAATTTATTAATCTTTGCATTGCTTCCGTTTTTTAATAACAATATCATTTAAAAACTAAAGTATTTATACTTATAAGTAGAAAAGTATATTAGTTAACTAATTAAAAAAAATATTATTTAGAGCAATTTTGTCCACCAAAGTTCTTAAAAAAAAATATTTGTAAAAACAAAAACCCCGACTGCATAAAACTAAACAAGCCCAATAGTTTATTAGGATTAACAGTCGGGACCTCTTTAAATTATACGGTCGGGGTCGGGGTTTTTGTTTTTACAAATATTTTTTTATTTTTCACTATTTTGTTAGAAATCATTATAGTAATGATAATCATGATATACCTTTTTGAAATCCTCGTATTAAGCTCTTGAATTTGATACCTATATTGTGGTATTCGAAACGAAAAAATATTTTTTCACTAAGTCCAATGGCGTCCCACAGCCGCCATGATTGTTTTCTTTTAACGTCACCTATCTAAGAACACTTGGGCTGCTAATACGAATCTAACGATACCTCAAATATGTAAATCCGTTTAGCAGTTCTGGAGATACGAGGTAATAAAGAATATTACATACATACAAGATACGCGCGAAAAACATAACCCTTCCTTAGCAGTCGGGAAAAATAGTATATTTTTTTAATAATAAGTTCTTTGATTTTCACGATTATTACACATTTTAAATGAAACTATTTTAACCGGATTAATCGCGTATATTTGGTACTTTTATACATTTTTTTTTTTTTTTTGGAAACCCGACGTTTCGAACACTTTGCAGTAGTCCGTGGTCACGGATAGACTGAGGTGGCATTCGTCTGTCAGTTGACATAATTATTATATCAAACTACCGCCAACGATTTCTTAATTGCCTCGCGTACTGCCCTGGATTCCTGCAGAATGAGCTGATAGTATCTTGCCCTCTGGTATGGTGGGTTTGAGACTTCAATGATTTTATGAGTGGTACAATAGAATTATTTATAAGCCTTTATTCAGTAATTACAACCTTTTTTAATTGTATATTTCACTTAGTTTGTACGATTTGTGATTTGCTTAAGGTCTGTAAATCTGTTTGCCAATTGGCAAAGGCCTCCTCCAACCTTTTCCACTCCCGTCTATTGCTTGCAACTCTGTGCCATGTTTTTCCTGCCACTTGTCTTATGTCATCTTCCCATCGTCTTGGTGGTCTGCCTTTTTTTCTTTTTCCTTCTCTGGGGTACCATTGTGTAACCAATTTGCTCCATTTATCCTTCCCTCTGATTGTGTGTCCCGCCCATCTCCATTTAAGTCTCTTGATGCATAGGACTACATCATTTGCCTTTGTTCTGCATCTGATGGTGTGGCTTCTTATCTTATCTGATTTTCTCACTCCATGCATACTCCTTTCCATTGCCAGTTGACAGGATTTTAATTTATTTTTGATTAACTCTGTAGAGGGCCATGTTTGGCACCCATATGTTAAAATAGGCAATATGGAAGTATTGAACAGTTTCCCTTTGATTGACAGTGGCAAGGTTTTGTCCTTCATAATCTCCTTCATGTTCCAATATCTTCTCCAACCGCTTGCGATTCTTCTTTCTATTTCTTTGATTATATTATCATC
>JAATLQ010020755.1:0-14618 GCA_013421005.1 Heliconius erato x Heliconius himera | reverse complement strand
AACCTATCCAAAGACATAAGAACTAGTGTATAGACAGAAGCGTGTGCTGTAACTACGATGAAGTATTGGACAACTTTACACCACCAGTCTCCGAAAGGCCATCTCGGCATAACATAGTCAGTAGCAGTAAACGGAACGCAGAATATTACAAACAGTAAGTCAGCAACAGCCAAATTGATGATCAGAAGATTTGTGGTGGATCTCATTCCAGGGTTTGCAGCAACAACGAGAACTACCAGCGCATTTCCAACAAGTCCAACTATTCCGATGAATCCAAAGAAGATTGGTACAACTCTAGAAACAACTTTCTCAAGGAGCTCCCCGTTTTCATATTCTGAACTGTAGTTGCAGCCGCCAACACTAGCTATTTCTTCGCTTGTTAAATTAACACATATATTGTAAAATTCGTCTTCTGTAGACTCCATTGTGATGGAATTAAAAGAACATAATCACAGATTTTCTTGGTTTTTGTTTTGTGCTTCGGTTTTTAGGTAATCTGAAACAAACAAAAAGTTCATGTTAGTACTTGTTACCAATGGAATAAATTTGTAATTATATTTTATGTATTGATGAAATCTTTAATATATACAAGATATTACTGGCCAGAAAAACATAATCGGTAAAATATAATGGGTGTTTGCTCATGCGTGAAACCAAAAAAATATATATTCTTTATATTTTCTTTTGACTTTACGCTGTTACCCATTAGCGGCCCAATGTTCGAGACATTGTGTGTTGATTGGCGGAATTCAATTCCGCGACTTGTTTTGTTACCAGAGCAAGAAAATTAAAACAATGTTTTCTCGGGAGAGGGAATTAAATCTTACACCACCACGTTTACAGTACACATTACTTCCACTACACGTACAGTACACATTTACAGTCTCAAGAAAATATATTATATACTTGATTAAAAGTAGACAGTAACAACTTTAGCCTCACAACAAACAACTTTTATTTCGTTTTTAGCAACCTTTGTTTTTCATATATTTTTCATTTACTTTAACTTAAAGTCCATATAAACAAAATATTTTATAATAATTTGTAGTAAGCGAATAACCTAAGTTTTAACTTAGAACAATTTGTTTATTTGTACCTTAAAGTACTGACGTGCAATTTTTGTAACGTTACTACCGACGCGAGGCCTGAGAGGCCGCGTATATAATAGCGATTATTTTAAAGAAAGGTATGAGTTACACATTTGTCCTTGTGAAATGAAGAAAAATAAAGGGCTTAAAGATAAAATAAGCGTAGAAAAAAAACAATCTGTTCAGTATAAAAAGCAAAATACGAAAAATACTCCTTTCAGAATAACAAAAAATAGTATTTCGGACTTACAACTAATATAAATCTAAGGAAAAAAAAATGTAAAAATATAAACTTTCTGAAAAAAAAAACAGTTCAACTACATACGAACATTCGTACGAACAGCATCTGTCGACTTCTCGTCGACATGTAACAAGCCAGCTTAATCAGTCCTTCATTATTTAGATTCAATATATAATTACATATTCGAGATCTCTTTAATGGCTGTAATCTATCTTATTACTAGGTTGTTTACTAACGTGAGTCCATGGCGAATTCATAGTTCATAATATAATATATGTGAAAATACCAGTTACTATAACAAAAAAACATAATCAAAAATGTTACGTAAATACCTACGAGAGGCCTGAGAGGCCGCGTCAGAATTTTAAAACATAATTATTCACTAGATACGCCCGTTATGATAACACTGCCTGTTCCGATGTCAACGAAGGCAATGACCATAGCTACTTACAATTGCTATTTTGTGGGGAAAGGGGTAAACTATCAAGTGCAGTACTTAAAGGTTAAATTAGTTCGGCAAATCGATATGTAATAATTATATGTAAAAAAGAAACTGAATTTTACCCGTGAATTGCATCCAATATAAAAAAAAATATCTTCATATTTGCAGTAAATGTTATTTTTCATAATTGCTATTTTGTTTTTGAATTGAAATTGAACGTGGGCGAGGGCTTGTTAGCTTAGACTAATCATAGGATAGCTCTCTCGATGCAAAGTTTGTATGTACACATAAAAGCTTAGTATACAAATCATACTCGAAAAAATAACATACACAATAAGTTCTTTGATTTTCACGATTATTACACAGTTTAAATGAAATTATTTTAACCGGATTAGTAGTTCGTGGTCATGGGTAGACCTTACCGTGATCACGGACTACTGCAAAGTGCTCAAAACGTCGGGTTGCCAAATATGTATCTAAAATATACGTGATTAATCCGGTTAAAATAGTTCCATTTAAAATAACATGCATTGTCTGCACGCAATAGTAGGCAGAGGAACATAATGGAACCTGATGGAACCTTAAAATATATTGAATCTTTAAAACACGTTTAAATGACTTAACGTTTAAATAATTATCAGAACAAAGAAGTGTGAAACAAACTCGTATCAGCGGAACAAAGTTCCCTATGCCGGTGTAATTTGTCGTTTCACGTCATGAATAATTTCCTCAACTTTGGTGAATGTCAAAGCTGTTTGTTAAATTATAATTTAATTTTGGTTTGAGGCTTATTATTTTAATTTGAAGGGTACACAGAGAAAAATTATAATTTATCATATATTATTTAATATTTTATTGAACATAAATAAAAAAACAACTGCTACATAAAAGGTCTAAAAGTATTTAATATTTTGAGTTCCCCGCTCTGGTAGCAATCACGTGGAAACTAAAGAACGAAGCATTTTAAAACTATGCATCAAAAGGCCTGAAACTGCTTTTTTCTGTAATATATACCTATATAACATTAATAAGAACTGAAAATTAAACGGAGGTATTTGAAAATAGTGATAGTAAGCTATAATAATATTACATATAGGTATATATTATATTTTGATTGATTTCTTTAGATGTACAGAAATAAGAAGAGTAAACAAAACTCGTAGGAGGTGTTTATTCGAAGTTGTTTGATGAAAATAATAACTAATTCCAACGTCCCTTAAGTAGACCTAAACTTTTATTGTACTTGATACGAGTATTTTTAGCGGTAAAATACATAAATAGATTTTTTTTATTATAAAAAAATAACGAGTTTAAATATTATTATATTTTTTAAATAGTCTCTTCAAATTCGAAATTGGCCGCAGTCGCTTTCGCTTTATCCACTGTCATCAACCTCTCCGAGTTCTCAGCGCATATGGCAAGTAATATAGAGAGTTAAGACTCCGCTTTTCACTCTTCGCGAAACTCAACGCCGCGCTTTACCTCGACCCGATCGAATAAATGAAAATATTAAATATATCATTATTTCGATTGGGAATCGAATTCACAACCTATCCTGTCCTGGCCTTAAATCATATATTTTATTTCATTCATATATCATATCTTTTAGTTGTAAAAACTGTACATATTGTTAGAGCTAAATTGTTATCGCTTACTATATTACAAAGCTCTTGCGTCATTCATCACGCTATAATAAAATCTGAGTATATCTAAAAATGTATGTCTAAAATAAACTTTAAACATAATATGATGAATTCAATGAAAAACAAAACGATTCAAGCGTTAGAATAACTGAGGATGATTATTAAAAATGTTTTATATTTAAATTTTTGTTGGTCTGTTTCTTTATATGTAACTAAATACTAGTTGCCGCTCACAATTTTATGTTGGAGAACGAAGATGTAATGTGGAACTCCCATATTTTCCATGAAGGTTAACTAACACTCCGTATCCTACTTGCATGCTAAATTTTAGCTTTCTAAGGCCAAGGCTGTCTAATTTCGAGGACAGTCGTGGAGCAGCGGCACGAGGTGTGACTTTAAAACCGACTGCTTGTGGGTTCGATCCCCACTCGAGGAGATGAAATATTTACTTAAATTTTTATTTCCATTTCTTCGCTCTGGTGTCGAGGTTAAGCGCGGCGTTGAATTCTGCCACTCAACACGCAATGCCTCCAGATTTCGGCAGAAAGTGGGGAACGGAGTGTCTTAACACTAGGTTCCCTCTGCCTACCCTGCTGTGTGCGGGATACAGCGTGAAGATGATGCCCCAAGAGTGAGATAGCGTCGGACTGTAAAAGGGATAGTTGTAGGTTCGATTCTAACTTACGGAAACGGAAACGATTATTTTAAAATAATGGTAATTTTTCTGTTGTGGTAAGAATTTTTGACTTGAAACGTTGAATTCAATCACTCGTTAGGAAATGGCTGATCTGTTCGTACTAGGAAAAGTTAAATAACTTATATTTGTTGTCCAAATTATACAAAATTGCGTATTCACTATACGCAAACTTAAGTTGGTCAATATTTACTTACATATAGTACTTTCCGTTGATCTGGAATCATAATCATGATCTGTGAGGGACTCTCGTTGGGTAACTACGAATAGCACTTGGCCGGTTTTTATTTAATTTGGTAACTATTCTATACTTTATAAAAATAATCTCTCTTTTCTTTGTAAATATTATCTTTTATACGAAATTTGGTTAATTATAAGAATTTCCGAGAAACAAAAACAAGAATTCTAAATGAATTTCTCGAAGCACAGTTGCCGATTTGTTTGAGATCAGAAATACTCCATCTAATATTAGACTTAATTTAACACTTGCGTAATGAGTACTATTTTGTTGAACGCTTTGAAAACACACGATGAAATAAATATTGTGGAGCCGAGCGTGCAGGGGCTGTAAGCATTTTGATAATTTATATAAATATTTATTATACATTCAAGTAAATACGAGACATCTCGTATATTCAGACCGTTGTGGCGCAGTGGAAAAGTGGACGGTCTCTGACTGTAAACACGATGTGTTACTACGTCTGACTATATTTTATTTAGATATAGAATAGAATGATTATATTAAAATTGCTTTTAGCACGTCCACAAGTCTATACTCAATGTTTCAAATCGGCAGAAATAACGAATTGCCTTAACACTTAGTTTTCGGTGTAAGCCCTGTTAAACGAAAAAAAAACGTGAAAACTAAAGTTAGTAAATTTATTTATTTATTTTATTTATTAAACACTGCGTTAAACACTTTCTGCTGAATTCTAGAGGTATTGCGTGTTGAGTGGCAGAACTCAACGCCGCGCTTTGCCTCGACACCAGAGCGAAGAAATAAATGGTAATATAAATTTAAGTAAATATCTCATTTCCTCGAGTGGAGATTGAATCCACAACTAGCCGATTTTACAGTCACACTTTGTGCCTCTGCGCCACGGCTGGCCTCTTTGTTTTTTCATTTTGTTAAAATAAAAAAAATAAATAATAAATATTTTTTGTAGCTTTGCACTGTAACTCGCACATATCAAGATAGGCAGATGGACACTAGCAATCTATTGTTAAGACACTCCGTATTACTTCTGTACTTCTGTTTCCCACTTTCTGTCGAATTCTGGAAGTACTGGGTGTTAAGTGGAAAGAGAGTTGAGTTGAGATATTGCGCGCGGTACATGGCGGTGGGCGCAGGCACGCACGGTGACAAGCGGTTCCATTCCTCTGAACTTAAGCTAAAATGGTTGATATCATAAACTTCTTTTCTTATAATTTTGGGTTGAGTCACCTTATATACTGTATATAAATTTTATAACTTGTTTTACTTCTATAACCTTAAATTGCTATAATATATAATTAAATTTAAGCTCTACATTAACTTTAATTCTTACACACGCATTTACCACTGCGCCACAGAGAACCTCACCAAAAAAAAAACTGAAACTCTTGATTTTAAATAAAAACGGAAACAAAATACGAAAAATGCTTAGAACACAAGCCAGAATTATAAAATGTACTGGAGCCGACAACCGATGCGTCGGCGTTTCATTTCCTGACGAACAAAACAATTTATTTATACAAAACTAAAGTTATGGAATGTGTAGATGTGTTAGACAAAATTGTTTATCAAATACGACGTATATAGCTTTCGAAATCATAAATTTCTATATAGATTTTAATCTAATCTAATCTAGCTTCACGTTGTATCCCTAGCGGAGTAGTCATAAAGAAAGGACCGCCAAACGCTACGGTCTCTGCATACCTCTTTCGCCTCGTCCATTGTCATCAACTTCATCATACATGCGCTCCAAGGGCTCCTCATGCTTTTTACGTGACCTTCCTCCTTCTTTGATACTGTATTTTTGAAATTCACTGAGGTCTCCCCATACCTCTCTTATCGTTCTCTTTTCCTTCATATTTTTTTGCCATTCTTTCATTCTTTCTTGCCCAAACCAACTGAGCACGTTCTTCTTTATTCTCACCGAGACATCCTCGCTAGTACCTGCCATTTTGTGTATCTCTTCATTGCGATCTTCATTGATTCGATCAGCTAAGCTAACTTATCCTACGAAGCCGCTACCGCATATACCTACGAAGAGTGACTGTGAAGATGCTTCACAGCATTTATCTTTCTTTCATTCTTCTTCTGTAATACCTACGTTTCACTGCCGTATTACAGCTGTAACGGAGTGTCTAAGTACTATATTCCCTCTGCCTTCCCTAATGTGCGCATGATAAAGCGTGAAGCTGATTTAATCAATGAGAGTAAGTGTGATAATAAAGTGAATGGAGCGGAAGTGTATTGAGGAAAGATTTAAATATTAAAAAATATATAAATATTACATTTGACTCCAAGGGAATCTTTGAAGACAGCAAATATACATACATAATTTTTTATCTCTTTGACGAAATGGTCCTTCTTACCTTTCATATCGGGGAACAGCAATAAAAAACCTCGCTATACGCACAGGTGCCAGTAAATTGTAAGATGCTGAGTTTAGGCAAGATGAAAGCTTGATTTTAGGTAAAATAAATTATACATGAGGCCAATCGTGGTGCAGGGGCACAATCTTGAGACTATAAACGCGACAGGTTGTGAATTCGATTCCTATCTCATTCTGGTAAAAAGGCAAAGTGTGACGTTGAGTTCCGTTGCTCAACATGTATTGCCTCCAGAAGTAAAAGGAACAACGCGCCTTAACGTTAGGTTCCCATGTTTCCCCTGCCTACCATGCTGTGTGCGGGATACAGAGCGAAGCCAAAAAAAATACATATATACATATTATAGTAGCGTATAAATTTATATATATTATAGCAGATTCAGCTCGATACTGAGTGAGTAACAGTAAACACAAACAAAACTGCTAAGCAGAGGAATCTTATTATTAAGATATTTAGTGTTAAGACGTTCTCCACTTTTCCGCGAATTTTCGAGACGTTGTGTCTTGAGTAGCAAAACTCAACGCCGCGTTTCTCCGAATGGGCATAGAACTTGTAGCCGTCGCTCTTACAGTCACTTGATTAGCTGCTGCCGCTGAGCTTCGCTACGACGGATTTCGATCGATAATCAGTAATCAATAGAAAACAAGCAAATCTCTTTTCTTTACACAACTTAAACTTAAAATAACGCAGTCTCAATGGTTATAAAAACTAGTTCTAGTTTTAAAATAACTAAAAGACAATATCATATGGTACACGTGTGGGTCTATATTGATCTCCCTTTTAACTTATAATGGAATTTTAACGACACTTCTTGAACAAAGATGGGTAAATTTGCTTAAAATATATTATAGCAGATTCACCTCTAGATTAAAGTTTATTTTTGGCGTTATAAAAATTAGCCGTGGTGCTAAGTTTCTCCATTTAAATAGCAATGTGTTATAAATAGGCGAAAGAGGAGAAGGGAGAAATTTCTTCTTAAAATATGAAGACACTCCGTTTCTAACTTTTTGCCCTATTTACAAGAACTTGCGTATTCAACGCCGCATTTTGTTTTACTCTCATCATGCAAAACTCGGCTAAAGGTAGGCTACGGAAGTATCTTAATGGGAACGTAGTATCCTTACACCTTTCGTATTCCCAGATTCCCTCTGCTTACCCTGTGATGTGCAGGACACAGCGTGAAGCTAATAAAGAAACTTTGTCTCACCAGAACAGAGAAATAGAAGCAATTTAAGACCCTAATAGAGATCGAGTTTAAAACCAGACACTATTTCTTGACCTTCAAAATTACAGGACAATTTGAACCTAATGTCCTCATGTACAACGACAAAGAAACTTTATCTAAACCACTTAAACCAATTTCAACGTGGTTTATCCCTAAAGCCAAAAGCGATAACTTCGTGCGTCAGGAGTTTACCGCTCAATAATTGCCGTAATAAGAGAGAACATTACTCGCTTATTACAATCGAATTGTAATAAGCGAGTGTCGAAAAAATAAGTGGTGTCGAATCTGATATCAGTTCAAATCAATAACACTGTATTGCACAAATCAAATTATAGCCTTGGTGGCGCAGTGGCAGGGAAACAAGCGACTGTAAGCGCGAAGATTATGGACTCGATTGCGATGGGAGGAATGAAATATTTAATATTTTTATTTCCTCGCTCTAGTAACTAAGCAAAACTAGACATTGAGTCGTACACTCAATGCTTCCAGAATTTGGCGACATTAGGGTATCTTCATGGCCAAGAAAGGATCACCATCATCATTATCATCATTTTCATTTCCTTACATTTCTTATCTATATTTTATTTTTTTCACGCTATCTCGCAAATAGCAACGTGGGCAGAGATAACTTTTAACAAAATATCGTTCTGTAAAATATGTCGAACAGACTAAAAAAAATTGCCTTTCACACTAAAAAGCCTAAATTTTTTACACAGTTATTTCCGTAAGGTAATTTCCTTTTTCACGAGAAGGTGTCGTCTATAATGACAGCTAAAATACAAAAAAAAGCTATAAAAAATCCTCCCATCACATTGCCCTAGCTATCAGCAAGTGTCAATTTAATGTCAATTGGTAGAGACGGTTTAAGTGATTGTCAACACTTTTGGACATTTGGTGTCATGGGGGAAAGCTTGTTGATATTTCTTTGGATACTTTAGTATTTTATATGGAAAAAAACTAATTTTTGATCCAAAAATATCAAGGGTTTTTAAAGGTGGAACCCAACGTCGATTTTATTATGTATCTCAGACGGCAAGACTGCATTTTTATTGAATGAAAGTGTAATCTCATGAACTACTGGTTTGAATTGACGAAGTAAAAAGACTTTGCCTACCCGGCAGATCGCAGAATAGGCAGAGGGAAGCTGGTGTTAAGACACTCCTTTCCATTAAGATACTACCCTTCCCCGGTTTCCACCGGATTCTGAAGGCATTGTGTGTTTAGTGGCGTAAATCTATGCGGCACTTTGCCTCATTGCCACCAGAGCGAGGAAATTACAATATATAATATTTATTGTCTCGAGTACAAATCGAACCCACAACCTGTCGTATTACATTAGGTCGCACACTTGTGCCACTACGCCATGATTGGCCTCAGTACAAGTAAGAAAACTAAGTTAAAACTACATAAATTATACATTTATTGAATTCTGAATTTCATGAGCTGTTAATAGTATTTACGACTGTTCCTAGCGGAGTTCGTGTAATACATTCGAAAGTTGAGTGATTTATAGAAAACGAATATAGAAGAGAAAAGTGAAAAAGTAAGAAATGATAATAATTCCATTTAATTCATAAAATGAGGCCAGTCGTGGCGCAGCGGCACGAGGTGTTACTGTAAAACCGACTGGTTGTGGGTTCCATCCCCACTCGAGGAGATGAAATATTTACTTAAATTTATATTTCCATTTCTTCACTCTGGTATCGAGGTTAAGCGCGGCGTTGAGTTCTGCCGCTCAACACGCAATGCCTCCAGAATTCGGCGGCGGAAGTGGGGAACGGAATGTCTTAACACTAGGTTGCCTCTGCCTACCCTGCTGTGAGCGGAGGTTTTAATTCATAAAAATCTGCAATTTTTCATCAATGTTTTCTTATAACGTTATAACGTAAAACAATGTTACAGACAACCAGTTTTTTTAATTTACACAGTAGGTACCTCGCAAACGCTGTACTGTAGGCAGAGGCGGAGGAAACCTAGTGTCAAGAAGACTCGTTTCATACGAAACACGCAGCTCTTAACGCCGCGCCTTATTACTAACACGATAAAATAAATATATAATATTCCCCCGGGTAGTTAAAGAACCAATAACAATCCATAACAATTGCTTACAGTCATAAGTTATGCCACTGCGCCACTTATACGTATATATACATTCACCTTTTCCGAACAAAAACAAAGAAAACAACTAATATATTTTTTTGTCTAAAGTTTTGTTTGAACATCTATTTCAGTACTAAACGTAATAAATGTTAATGAAAAGATACCATTGATCATGATAAATTAAGGTGAAAAATGATAATGTCTAATAATTATTAGGATTATATATATTGTTATTGACGTCATCGTAATGTAAGTGCGACGGCTGTGGGTTCTATTTCCGCTTGAGATAATGAATTATTATTTAGTTCTGGTCTATTCTAGTCCGCAACTTACCACGCAATTCTTGGAAAATGAGCAGAAGGTGGGGAACGGAGTGTTTTGATACTAGTTTTCCTGGGATACAGTGTGAAGTTACAATAAAATATCATTTTCAAGTATTTTCCCAAATTGTAGGATAGACAAAGAAAACTTGTTGATATAAGTGACTACGTTATTTCCGATATGATTTCTCGTGATGGCGCATTTGGACAGCCTCTGAATGTTTGCAAAAGTTGTGGTATCCAATGACCTGCTTTATATTTTTACCAGAACGAGAAAATATATTTTTTTAATTATCTCAAATGGGAATCGAACAAGCAACCCTGATGTTTACAACGTGGTGCTGTGGCGCTGCACACGATATACTTTTTTTATATTACTTGTCATTATTTCCAAGATTTTTTTTATACCAATACAAATATCTTAAAAATACCAAATGACATTAACAAAACATGCCATTTACCCTGTCTATACAAATAAACCATCAATCATGACTTAATTTTTTTGATTCTAATAAAGAAATGGTGAAATCCTAACGATATGCAAAAAAAAACTCATCAATCATAAGAAAAAAATGAATTTTGTTCGTAAAAGTGAGAGATTCTAATACATGATGAATAAATTGACAGTTGTGAAAGAAAAGTTAATTGGGTAGAAAATAACGAGATCGAATATCATATTTATTTGCTACTAGCCTTTTTTACTAAGGCACTTCGCCCCCGTAGCCAAATGGGCCAACTCTGGGGGTAGGAGGTAACTCTGAACGCAGGTGGAAGTACTCGTACATCGAAATCAATAACTATATAACACAAAATATATTTTTCAATTCTACGCAGTAGTTTGATCATTACCACATTTAACCGAAGAAACTCTTCAGCTTCATAATTTTAATAAAAATATGTTGAGACAAATCGCGGTGCTATTCGACACTCAATGTCTCCAGAATTCGGACAAACGAAAGTGAGAAGTGGAGTGTCTTCCTGTACATAGAAAGTGAGGCAGAGGGAATCTGAGAATCTACTATTAAGACACCTTTAAGATATTTTCGTTTTGGCTCATAACCATCGTCAGTAGGACTCATCATCGTAGGAATCATTCTACCCTTTGAGGAGGAAATGAAATATTTATTTAAATTTATATTTTCATTTCTTCACTCTAGTGAAGCTATTTTTAGGTTTCCGTACCTTTTAAGGAAAAAAGGAACCCTTATAAGATCACTTTGTTGTTTGTTCGTCTGCCTGTCAAGAGACTTAAATGTTGAAATTCAATTCATTACCTTCATAAATCATAACAGTTAAGTTTAAGTCGTAATTAATTCAATACAGAGATAAAGAATGATTTGATCTTCAAAGAAATATTAAGTATATATTCCATAGATAATATTTCATATTTCATAGATTCTCCGGTTTGTTCGTTTGTTTGAAATAAATCTATATAAAAATGCCTAAAAACTTCTGTTTTATGTGTACTCTGTAGTAATTACTACAGAGTACACGTAAAAAAGAAGTTTACATATTTACCAATTGTACATTCAGCTAATAATAAATGTAACTAATTTAAAAACTGTACAGGAGTTATATGCAATCATTTTACAAAAAATATTATGAATCCTTACATAAACCAATAATTTAAGATTTACGGCCGTTTCTGAAGGAGTAAATTAAATTATTCACTGACATCAGCATATTTTACAGTTTTAAAATTATGATAAGACGTAACTAACGTAGGTTAAAAGAACGTAACGTTACAAAAATATACACCTATAATAAATAATTAGTTTTATGTATCAATTAAAATTAAAGTCAAAAAACAAAAAAGATATCATGGTAATGAAGTAAAAAATATATATTTGAAGGTTACATATTATAGTAATAAAAAATAATATTAGACGTCATTCTAGTTGTCAGTCAATTCTGTTTATTAAATAAATAATCATGTAGTTCAAGTGGGCGAAGCCGCGGGCGGGCTGCTAGTTATAAAATAAAGACGCCAAACTAATATTATGAAAGTCAACACTCAGGAGAGTTCTTTGAAATAAAATAAACTATTCGTATGTTAATTATTTTTGAACTGTTCTTATAAAGTTGTAGAGATCTATCTCCTATTCAAGTCGCAAATAGAAATGTTTTTTTTTTTACTGTTCCCCGAATTTTAGACGCTGCGTCATAGATTGGCGAAATAGTTTCATGGTTGCGTGGCGAAACTAAACGCCGTGCTTTACCCCGTTACCAGACCAAGGAAATTAAAATATTAATTATTTTTTAACTTCCTTGTGCAAGAATGGAACCATCAAGCTGTCGTGCCCCAGCGCCACGACTGGCGTCTAAAAATTTTAAATATATGTTTCGGCGTTGAGTTCCGTATCTAGTGACGAGTATTCGCAATGAAAATAAAGAAGAAATTACTATAACACTATAAACTCTACTAACCTTCTAAAAATAACAGACATAATGGCAAAAATGACAGAATATTTAGAAAAATTCAACACAACATCTCAATATAAATGAAAGAATGGAATTTTTTCAAAAATTGAGAAAGCAAAATTTAAAAGGAAAATAATTAACATTTCATCAAAAAGGTAAACGTGATTAATTTTAAAAATTACAAAGCCATTACATAAATAGCCCGAGACGTCCACCTTGTTTCTTAGTAAACGGTAGGTACAAGTATTGTGTTTCGGAACATTTTAAGATGGCACCCCTTAATGAAAGCCATTTTACTTCACTTAACACCAATAGAATTAAAGTAATTTATTTTTTAATTAGAGGTAAAAAATGGAAAAAATATTTTTTTTTCCAATTATCATAAATTATACGATTTCAAAGGGATTTCTGATTGTAAATTCTGTAGCACAAAATGTTACGAACAGTCAAATTTAATTCTATAATATATATATACGAATATCTGCATTAAAATGTTTTTATTATCACAATCAATCCTACTATTTGTACATTACTATGTTTAGAAAGCGAGGAAATAAGAATAATTATTTTCTTTATATGGGTATCGAACTTGTAACTATCACATTTACTGTCGTATATAAATAATTGACAGTCGTGACGCAGGGGTACAAAGTGTGACTGTAAAACCGACTGGTTGTAGGTTCGATCCCCATTCGAGGAGATGAAATATTTATATTTCAATTTCTTCGCTCTAGTGTCGAGACGAAGCGCGGCGTTAAGTTCTGCCACTTAACACGCAACGCCCTCAGAATTCCGCAGAAAGTGGAGAACGGAGTGTTTTAACACTAGGTTCTTTCTGCCTACCCTGCTGTGTGCGGAATATAGCGTGAAGCTAATTTATTTATTTTTTTATTTATTTATTTAATACATAACTATAATTATTCAAGCAAATTAATTTAAAATTTTAATCGTATGGTTTTTAATATTATTTAATTTTGATCTACGTTTACCTTTGACGCTCAAAAGTAAAATAATAGATTTAGAGAGCCACGTGATTACTTCTAGTTGAAGCCCCTCAACCCACTTACGTCAATTCGGTTGTCAAAGTGCTTATTCCTAATACGTGGTAGAAAATATATTTTCTATTATAGTAAAGAAGCGGATATTAGGAAGCATTTTTTTATATATATTTTTTAATATTAGTTGTGTGTATAAGCAGAGCTCTGCTTCCTTAGTATCTTCTCAATGAATATGGGATTTTTTCATTTTTTTTTTAAAAATAACACACCTATTTAAAAAAAAATTTTGAAACGGCCTCACTTTTAAGTTAGCTAACAATGCCTAATTTCAGCTCTGCTAAAACGACGTAGGTCTGGTCACAGGGATAGAATAGAATAGAATATACTTTATTGCACACAGAAAAATAAAAGAAATACAAAATACAGTTATCTGTATTTTGAATTTCTTTTGTTTTTCAATAATAATATATGTTTATAAAATGTATAAAATATATATGCAAAGGCGGCCTTATTGCTTCAAGCGATCTCTTACAGGCAACTCTAGGTAAATGAAGGACTAAATTTTAACAAAGAAATGAGAATAACATTATAGTGCACAATTTGATTAAATAAAATCTATACTTATAATAAATCTGTAGAAAAGTCGTTTCTGTACATTGAAAATATTTAAGAAAAAATTAGCCAGGGTGTTAAAGGATAACTAACAGAATCCATTTCCAACATTTTTGGAATTTTTGTCTGTTTGTCTGTTTGTCTGTTTGTCTGTTTGTCTGTTTATGTGAACACGTATCACGTAAAAAGTACACAATAAATTTAAGCAACTTTTATACATAAAAATTACAAATAAA